>UZAN01047121.1:13423-27290 GCA_900618425.1 Echinostoma caproni
TCCTCACATGTGCCACAGGTTAGATAACGGTCGATACAGTGAGACCTTCCATTATATCTCGAAAAGTAACAGCTCTTAATCGCAAGAGCCGATACCGCTCAGAATTGGCAGCTGGCGCTGCAGTACACGGATGTAGTAAGGACTTAGGAGTCATTCTCACGAGGAGTTTGAAGACTAACGTTTTTAAGTAGCCCGGCTTCTGATGGTAGGTTTATCGCTCGTTGACGGACGGAGGTCCTCGGAATAGGTATCTGTTACTCGGTATCTGATTGTCTAAAACGTGAGATAGTTAGGAGTGCTACTGTTCAACTCCATTTTCCTGCACTCGTATGTAAGCAATGGTCAACAGAAAATAAACGTGGCTCACAAAAGAACTTGCCACCACACACTTCGCAGCGTTGCAATGGCGCCCACGGTTACAAAACCGTTCTAGACAGCCAGGTCGCACAACCNACCAAACCATGCAATCATTCTTTCAGCAGTCGGGGTAAAAGAAAAAAGAAAAGCAGTGCGTCAGGTAGATAGAGGAGAATGAAGTGGGTCCCCATCTTCACCTTGACAGAATCGCATCCACAGCTTAGTTGGCGCTGGACCGACAGGTTGTTCCAGGACTACATAACTCGGCCGCTCCGACCAGGATTTTGGTGTGTAGATGAATGCACTGTGTGAGGATGTGTCTGGATGCATGAGTGCTGTTTTCAGTTAGGAAGGTAGTGCCCCTGTGTCCTTACCCGAATCCGGTCTTCGACTGCGAGTGACAAACTGAGAAAGTTGGGCTCCCGCCAAACCACCTGTACGGTTCATTTATTTTTGGCTTTCTTTTCTGTTTTCTTTCTTTCTCTCTGTGACGGGATAACTCGCTATTTCAACGGCTTCTGCGGTTGGTACCTGGTGGGTATCTTTTTGATTTGATTTCTTATTATTTCCGTGTTCAACAACATGGGGCATTTGGAACTGATGCGAGTTTTTCCTATCATCACTCATAACTCATTTTCGAGTATTCCTCGCATCATTGGGGATAAAAATCCCGCTGCCTCACTTGGATGACAGATATGTCTAGTGATGAGTGGGTGTTCTATCAACTGGGTGAGTTACCTTCCTGATATATACCGAGTGACCAGCCTTCCGGTCTCCGGCTTTGTTCGCAGAATGCAACTCGGCATCAGCGAGGACAGAGTAAAGATAAAATAGCGTTGACATCCCTCCTAAGCAGCGGTGGGTATGCCTGGATGTTGATCTCTAGATGTGGCCTGATGAGTGTAGTAAAATTCTTGGGGAAGGACTGTGGTGTGAATTTCCCCAGAAATGGGCTGAGTTGGTTGCGTTTGAACATTGCCCTTCGAGTCAGTGTGTTGCAGTTAGTTTACTGGGACAGATCATCGATAATGACTGTGCTCCGGTCCCTTTCGTGCCTGACCCTCTGAAATGTCTTACCTCCCAACGAGTAGTCGTTCGTACAATTCCCTGTAATGTGCATAACATTGCATTTGTCAGATTTAAACGGCAACCTGTTTGCGACCGACCAGGTGAAAGGCCTGTCTAGGTCCACTTGCAGGGTACACTTATCTAACGGGCTTCGAGTCTCCCGGCAGATCTAAACTTCATCTGCATTTATCGGGAGGTTTTATTGTATACCTACAGGGAGATCGCTCACCAATATTGTGAGCAGTCTGGGGCCTATGATAGGAACATGGGGTGCCCCACTTGTTGCTCCAAACCTATCGAAGAGAACGCCGTTTACTCGAACCTGAAAGGTTTCATTGCACAGATAGTCTGAGACCCAAGTTATTAGGGTTTCGGGGAATCCCAGGTTTGCCAGCATCTCTACTAGCAGGGTACCCGGGGGAGTGTTCAATTACATCAATATGCACAACTTCAAGGAGCTACTGGATGCGTGTTGGCCGGAAATGTTCTCTGAGGTTAGTCGATAAGGTATCGTTGTATTTCATGTTGATTTTTGAAAATCCCTCCAAACCCATGATGATTTGTGGTGAGATAACTCCATTTGTGTTGCTTCTCTATTGACATTCCTCAAGCACAAACACCATACATTATTTTTTATCTGCTTATTTGATGTCCGGCACACTTGATTTGGCGTGGTCAGAGAACGTGAGCGACTGTTTGGCTCTTTCTGGACACCATATTTGGCTAGCTTACTTGAGTGCTTTTAGCCGCATATTTGAGATTGGCTTTATTGTACATTTTGTAGTGATTTCGTTAATTCAGTACCGTAGAACATTACGGATCAATCGTGTTGTATTTCGGGATTTGTATCGGTTTCGGCTGCGCATCACTCAAGTACAAATTGGTTGACGTACAATCGTCACTAAGAGCCAGGTAAATTCAATAATATTAACGGTGTATTTGTTGGGTTACAACGAGGAACATGCTTACGATGCACGATCAGAACAGGCAAGATAAAATAACAATGCAATCTTATAAACACAATAAGATGTTCAAAGTGGTCACAGTTTTTGTAAAAACGATGTTGCAAAACTGTTGACCGGAATATGTTTTTGTTTTAATGTTCCACTTTATGCTGCAGTGTAACACAATTGCAACTTCATGGTAATAAAAAAACGGGTGATATTGTAGTAAAAACACGAACGCAGTAATTTTGATTTAACTTTGAGTCGTGTGCATGTCTCACTGGACCTTTTGGTTCATTGTTGCTTTTGTATTTTTCCTGTCTTGCAGGTCCTCTGAAAGCCCCCTTCACAGAGAACCTACTGTGAGAAGTGTCCTACCTGTGTATTGAGAACGCCAGTGAGCGGCCGGGTATCGTGCGACTTTTTGTGAAGACGCTGATTGTAAAAGAACTCGGACTGCATTGCCCGGAATAAATCGGTCAGTGTATTTTGAGTGTAATCAGAGCTGAGGTCGGCTTTGCATACTAAAATATATTTTCGTAGAATGACTATGTATGAGCAGATATGCATAAGGATGGTTAATGTTCAAACATATGAAAAGTTACAAGCAATATATAGTAAATTTGAGATGAAAAGCGCTAATAGTTGGGTAGAAGTTTTCGTAAACCAAGTGATACAATTGAGTATCATGAAAGTGAAAATATGACACCGCTCAGCTTGAGGAACATAATGATTTATAGATAGAAATCATGCATACTGTAGGTAAAATAAACGTTTTATTAGCTACTCGTCAGGCTTTTAAATGTAACAGCTATAGAAAAAATGTTTCATCAATGACACTTGGCATGATATAGGACTCAGAATCGAGAGACTGAATGCTTTATCGCGAATATCTGGTTCAAGGATAGGCATCGAGTGCGAGTTATTTGAGGGACATACTGGGTTCTACTATCGTAAACAATCAATCAGAAAAAGCAGACAAACTATCCAGTTTTTACTCAGAATTGCTGAAATTCTAGTCATATTTAATTTAGAACTAAAAGCATGGAAAATAAATAAGGACAGGAATGAATTGCTGCCCGGAACTGTGGAAGTGAGCCTTTTAATTGTACTTGAAACTGGTATGTTTCCGAGAAATAAGGTCTCTCACCGATGAGCCGAGAAGACATCTCTTTTGGTTTCTCTTTTCCAGCTCCACTGAGAAATCTCGATAAAAGATGCTTATAAAATGCAATGTTGGGAGCTAAAAACACCGGCCGAAAACACAATAATCTTGACGCTCGATTGACAAGACTAGACTGGAGGTACGAGCTCCTCCAGTGAGCGATCTACAGGTGGATAAAACTCAAGTTCTAAGAATACTTAGGGAGCAAATAAGCGGGCAGTGATGGACTACATCTGGCCATCGTCAAGACGCTCGCAGAGAATTGGGCGGCTTCCGTGTGTGCAGTCTACGAAAAATCCCTAAGACCCGGTGATATACCGAAAGACTGGAGGATGGCAGCAGTGGTGGCAATACACTAGGAGGTGACCGACAGGTACCAGGAAACCTTAGACCGGTTAGTCTCACTAGTATCTTATGTAAAGGACTTGAGACAATGGTTAGAAAAGAAATAGGGCAGCATATTGCGCGTTACAACCTACTATCTCTATTTTATTGTCGAAGCACACGTTGGCAAACGATAGGCTCATGGTGCAAGAACCTCTACTTAAATTGGCTTCATCCGCAGGTCCTGTGACCTGTCCTGACCTGAACTCCAACTCAGCATGGGTTCCCCAAGAGGAGGTCATGTTTCAACAACCTGTTGTGCTTCCTAGATGAGGCCACAAGGAAGTTGGATGCAGGAAAAAGGATCAAAGTGTGTTACTTGGACCTTAAAAGGGCTTTTGGCTTGGTTAATCGCCGATTTCTACTAAAAATGTTCGAGAGCTTTGACCATCCTGCGACTCTTACTGAATAGATAGCGGCGTTTCTGAACAGGCGGACCTTCAGGGTTTGGGTAGGAGAGGCACTATTGATAGAGGGGGAAGTCAACAGTGGTGTGTACAAGACTCCGTCCTAGGCGCGATACTTTTCCTGCTGTACATTGATGACTTAGTTAAGGTTTTGTCCATCCCAAATTTCGTGTTTGCTGATGATGTAAATTTAGCTAATTCAGGCCTGCGAGAACAACTACAGGAAAATCTAACGAAGGTTATCTGCTGGACTCAGATGTGGGACCTACATCTAAACCCGTAAGTGTCACATATTTAACACTGACGGAGGTCCAGTTCGATTTAGCACGGAGGAGGAAACCATCGAACAAACACGCGTCTCCCGAGATCCAGGACCAATGGGCTTGGCCTCGAACCCGTGAAATACTTCAAGACTCCAAGACTCCCACACGAGAACTTAGGGATAGTTGTCTCCGAAAATCGCAAGTCAGGCAAACAGTGTAAAGCTGCAGTACAAAAAACGAGAGATCAACAATTCCAGTTGAGAAAAGCACGGACTACTCAAAAGGCAAAGGTATTTATCCCACTGTATAAGGCATTAGTGAGGCCCCACCTAGCATATTGTGTCCAGAAATATGCACCCTACCTTCAGAAAGACATTCATTGCATTGAAAGGGTTCAAAGTTTAGCTTCCTGGATGGCTTTGAGCATGAGAAGCAAGTCATACGAAGAAAAGCTTGAAGCTTTAGACTGTAGTGACGATTACTGTATGAAGAAAAGAAGTAATCCACGAGGACGCTTTCCGCTCATATTTTCTTTGCAATAAACTCTGACTCCAACTGTTTCACTTCACTGCTTGTGTTTTGTTGAATACGGTTTTCGCTCAAGTGTAAATATAAGTTGGGTCCTGTTCAATGTCCCGCAACAAGTGGGACACGCTTTCGTTTTGCGACTTCATTTATTTGCTTGCATTGTTTAGTCGTCACATCGGCACGTATTCGGTACGTTCCAGTACCACGATACTTTAATAAACGTCGAAGTCCACCACTAGTGTTTTTGTCTACCCAGAGCAACCAGACACCAGGACGTCGCGCGTTTTATTCTAAATCCATAAGAAGACTTATCGACGGGCTGTCAAGTTTGGTTAGCTTTTCTATGGATGGAGGACTCCTCAGAAACTTTTAATATGGTGGAAGGATTGACGGCCGTAAGCTCCAAAAGTTTTTTCACTCAAACGTCCGCAAACGTCGCCAGGAGACACCGTCTTAAGCTCTAAAAACAAGGGCTTGCCTAGATGTGCGATTTTGCTTCTATATTAACCGAGTTTTCGATAGATGGAATCAGTTGTCAGCGCACCTGATGGAACTTAACAAAAACAATAACAATGCTAAAGTAGTGAGGCATGTCTGGGTGCATGATCATTTTGTACAATAAATGGTAGAACCTTTGGGTCGACATACTTAGTGGGGTTAAAAAACAACGAGACGCAATCAGTTTTACGCGCGAAAAACAAAAAGGACCACAAAACGGTCAATGGACATTTGATTTATTTGAGAAGTGACAAAAGAGAAGGTGAGCAAAATAGCACTTTCCTGACAGTTAGTAGTTCTGTAGGTAAATATCTACGGAGAAGAGAAGTCACAGAAGAGGAATTTGAATGATTGAAAATGTGTTTACGTGTCAATGAGTTGTATTATTCAGGAACGAGTTCGATCCAGGACACCGTGAAGAATGTCAAACATTCATCGTGTGAATGTGAACAGAGACATCAATCGAAAACACGGGGCATGATGTCAGTTTGTGTGAGCCCGTAGACTCTCTTTGAGTCGATAGAAGAGTCCATAGGATCCTGCTTTTAGTTTTTCGGTTATACTTCGGTTTTCTTCACCGTTGCCTATCGGTCTGATCCGAAGGAAATCGCCGTTATCCTGACGGTAGCAGATCTCTGCAAAGGAAGCCGGAAATGGGAAGCAGTCTAGGTAGGATCTTCGCTGATGACAGGGAAAGAGAAAGCATGCATGTTATCCCTAAACCTAATGCTGGAAGCTTAGGAAAGTGAGGGAAATAAAAGCTTTTACTTAACAAATAAAGTAGTCTCGATTATTTGCCACCCAAAAAAACATAGAATAAAAACAGGAATATAAACGTTTCTGTGTGATGGAAAGAAATCAGTTTACGGATAAAAGAGTTTAACGAAGCATACCAAATTCTGACTGGCAGGCAAGAGACTGAGCAGGGGGAAATTAGGTGGTCAGAATGAGGTAAGTTAAGGAGAAGAAGCAAGGTTTTACGAAGGAAATTTTAGCCTTAGCAGCACCGACATCATTTGAATGGAAATGCTAGAACGGGGTTTCTGAATCTGAACTGACAGGAACATGAGAATAGTGATTCTGAGTTAGCTTAATGTCGACAAAACAGAGTCGTTGAAAATAAGAGGTAAATGAAGCTAACGTGAAAATAGAAGAGCAAGAGAGAACCTGGCTGAAGTTTGACAACATTCAGCAAGCAAGAAACTAAGAAGGAGAGAATAATTTAATCAGAAAAAGGTGAGCCAAGCAACTATAATTAGATCAAGAGGCAGTTGAACATGATTTGGACCCAACCATACCCAGAGGCAGTATAGAAGCGAGGTCTGAGTTTGTTTAAGGTTGACATGCTTCTTCTTTCCCAACTGATCTCTCCTACATATATCGTACTGAAACTAGTTTCCTGCCGGAAAACAGTTACAATAAAGCGAGTGGAAAGAGTTTGAAGCTTTGAGAGGAGGAACCTTCCGACAGAAGCAAGAACCTGAATGCTTGGTTAGCGAAAGCCTTTTCCGTCTTGAAATACCTGACTTAACTGATTTAGGGTTTTCTCCCAGAATTGCTTTTTACACTGCAATCCTGATAAACCTCAAAACGGACAACTTCACGAAGATAGGTGAACATGTGGTCAGAATGCCTGAAGTGAGCAAGGAAATTAAATTTTGCAAAATTTTCCCACGTTAACCCAAACGACAGTAAGGAGCTTGGAGATTCAATGATCAAGGTAGAAAAGATTGGAAAGAGAAACGTTCAATAATCGAGCAAATAAAGGGGAAGATGGGCACACGCTGATGGTAATAAACATAAGCGAAAAAAAGCAAAACAGTGCGGTTATTGAAGTACATAAATTTCAACATAATTTGCGACTCCACTGACTTCTGTAAACTCTCAAGCAATGGCTTCAGAGCCTTCGGTCAAAAATTAATTGATTTGGGTGGTTCAAGCGTTGATCAATTTGTTCAGTGAGGTAACCTACGGTCGAGTTCTGGGAAGCACTTACATTTTACACCAAAAGATTCTCTTACGGTATGGAACTTGGTCCGATTGAAAATTTTTTCCGCTTGAGGATGCTCCATTTTGGCTTTCCACTCCGTAATAAAGTCGAATAATAGGACAACTTGTTCATTTTTTCTGGGAGGTGAAAGGTAGTTTACCGCATCAACGTGATAGTCATCGTTTGATAATAATAGATTTCGCAGTGATACGGAATGTCGTAGGTTGATCTACGTTTGAGTCCAAGAGATTTCTAATACCAGATCAATAAGATATCGACTTAACGAGCACTCCGGAGAACATGTTCTAAGCAAACCAAGACTCAGTGCATTGAAATAACCTGTAATTGTAAGGTGAGTGTTTGGATGAGACAATGAGCCAATGGCTTTTGATGGGGAAGCTTTAGGGTGGACGGTGCATGACTAAGTAGGAGCATGACTGAACTTGAGTGTTTAAGTTTGACCCATAAAGTATCTATTAGGCATATTGAATTTAATGGGATGAGAAAAGTAGAGGGAAGAGTGCGGCTGAAGTAAGCTATCACGGCCCTTGTTTCACCCCGGGATGAGTCCCATCTTACCAATGTATAACGGGGAATGGAGATTCCTCGTCTCGAACATTTCCGTTAAGACGGAAAGGGAATAAATGACCAAAAGTAGTTCCAGTTAATATGGCACCGTATGCTGGTCCACGAAAAACATGTAGCAAAAAGTAAGTGCAGCGGAAAAGAATCTGCAGGCCCATTGTCCTTTCACAAAATGACCCGTTGAAGTTTTGTCTTCAGTGAAAAAAGACCGTCGCAGCTGGAAAGAGACAGTAAACCTACCAGAGCTGTCAGAAAACGGTCTTTGATATCCTTGTACGGCTGGAATGGTGAGTGGGAAAACGTGCCAAACCTATTTCTTCCTGCATTCTCCTGGCTGAAGTTTTCGTCCGAGTTTTGAGGTCAGAATCTGGAAGAGAAAGAACTAAGAAGTTTGAAAGAGCCCTTGTTGGATTTGATTGGTTAGGTGATAGAAAACAGACGAGGATTTTGATTTTGGAAAAGGGATTACGCTTAGAGAAAAAACTGACTCATGGGGGGGGATAAATGAGAAAATCACTTTTGTGGTTTTTGTGTGTAGATGAAGATAAAAACAAAAGGAGAGTTAACGATTTTTATTTTTCACGGTTTCCTTATGCACATGCTTAGGAACACTTAGATATAAGAAGCCCAAACGACAGGGAATGCTTTAAGAGTGATACCTCAAAAATATGCAAGTGGTTTAGAAAATGGAACGTCCCACTTAACGCATCGAGTAATCACCTGCTAGCTAAAACAGCAAATCTCTTCTCTACAAAAGTACCTCACTAAAGACGGAGCATTTGCAACCCTAGCTGACAAATCAGAGGCAATGGGCCTCGGAATAAGAGTCTCCAACACCTTTTCCCCATCTTCTACGTCTGAAACCGAAGCCTTGAAAGCCAGGCGAGCTCTGTTTAGACTCAACAGCAATCACAAAAGTTTTCCCTGGTGTATTGATGCCCCTGTACGCAGCCATTGAAAGACCTCACCTCAAGTACTGCACTCAGGCCTGGATACCGTATCTTTAATAATAGTAATATTAATATATTTCTTGGTTTACAACGAGAGATGCGAATAATGCACGTGCACTGGCTTATCCATACCCCGAGGTAATACGTACATGTCACAAACGGACGTTCGTACGGTAACAGAATGAGACGATTCACGAAACGGAGGACGTGTTGTATTTTACGACCTGCAGAGCAAAAGGGGGATACGGAAGCGTGAGCAAACGTGCGGAGTTGGAAGCAAACACTTACTGATCAAAAGAGGTGACCTTGGTGAGGTAAAACAATAAGATGCAAGGGAGGAAGAGTATATGTATAATGGGAGTTAGTTGGTCACTACACAGGATCAAAGCAGGCCTGCTAAAATTTAAATGCCACCAAAGAAAACACAGTCAAACGTTCCAACAAGGGAAAATTGATTGTGGGAATGAATTATAGTGCAAAAATTGTTAATAGAATGTACTGTTGTTATAATGTTTCATTTCATGATGTAGCGCAACACAGTTTCAACTTCAAGATCATCATAGGAATCAAAATGATTCCTTAACGCTAGGCACTTTGAGAACATCGCCGCCATTTTGGATTGAGTGTGAGTCGTATGCATGTCTCACTGGATCTTCTGGCTCATGGTTGTTTTGTGTTTTCCCTATTTTTTAGTTGCTTGGAAATTCCCTTTCCACGGAGAACCTGTCCTCCGAGGTGTCCAATACCCTGGCATTGAGAGCTTCTGGGTAGCATTTACGAGTTGGTTTGATACGCCAAACAGGGTTCTGTTAGCGGCATTCTGACAGAGCTATTGGCACCAGAAACTCGGATCGTGTTACCCAAAATCAACCTCCTGCCGTTTATTACGAATCGGTGGCAACGGTGGGCTAAGTCCTATAGGTTACATATGCAATTTCGATGAATGAGTACGTACGTTGCAATATAACAAAGATAAATGCTATGTAAAAATTACGAAAGATTCGAGTGTAATGCAGCGAAAGAGAAAGAAAAATGTTCTAGGATGAGTAGAAGTGTTCCTATATCCGCAGATACAACAGAGCCTTATGCGAGCAGAAAAACTACTGTGGTCAGTCGAGGGTGAAAATCTCACCAGTTTGATTAAAGAAATATAAAAAACTATAATACAGGTGCAGCAAACCTTTGATTATCTACCGACCTCCTCTATTAGAGTAGAAGCTATCAACGGATTATTTCATCAGCAATAAATAAGCCACAGACACGAGAGCTCACGTGCTTTATCGATGATATCTGGTATAATGAAATGCTTCGGGTGCAAAAGTTTGAGGATTATGTTGAATTATATTATATCAAACAATCAAATAAAGAAGGCATACGAACTATAGAGTTTTTGTTTAAGATGGCTGGAATTCTAGCCACAGTCAATTTAAAACTGGGAGATGGAAAGATAAAATTAGGACAGGTATAAACTTTGAAGCCGATCACCACACGGTTGGATGAGCTTATGCATATTAGCAACACTCTTCAGCTAGGGAGGGCTAAAAGTCCTTGCTAGTATTGCGTACAGGGTTGAAGTGGTGATTTACCATCGGTGTTTTGCATTGTTGTCGTACTCAGGGATAGCATAAAGATATGTTGCTGTACACCCTTGTGAACCACAAAAATCGCTCACTTCCTGTTTACAGGGATCTTCAGTGACAAAGCGCTACCGTTTGCACCTGTTAACCGTACGATTAAGGGTTTATCCTACTATACCAAACCCTAGGAGACGTCACCACCTAGCTTTCTATGTTGGGGGTGTGTTGACGTTCTTCCGTTAATCCTGTAAAGAAAGGTTGTAAATGTGCGAAAGGATTCAAATGAAATGAAAAAAGAGCAGATTTCAAGGGGTTTCTGGTATACAGGTTTTGTTGAACCTCGTCTTCTTCGTTGATGTCATTAAACCAGTTCATCACTAATATAGCAGCAAAGTAAACGATCTATGTCTATCGTTATACCAATTGCAAGGAATGCTTGCCCTTATAGTACGAAAACGATTTTCATAAAGTGGCTCAAAGTAGTCTTTTGAGTGAGTTCAAAAAAACAACAAATAAGAATCAAAATAAAAACAAGCTTGAAAACTGCTGTGAAGACACGTAATGTGTTACTCGCACTTTGGTCATCTCAGTATACCCTTATGATAAACTTCTTACTACCGCAGAGCAAAAAGGAGGAGGTGATAGGAAGAAGACTTAAGATACGCATGGTGTTGTGCATATTGTTCTGACCTGCAGGGAAAATGTAAAGCTTCAGGTTTAGGTCCAAGATAACTTCAGTGAATTTGAATCTCAATTTTTTTCGTAGGCTTGTTTTTTCTAGTCAATATTGTTACTCACTGCATAGCGGCACTCTCGTTTTTCGTGAAGAAAACATTTTCTTCAATGGTGGTATCACATATCAAACAGTAGCTGGGCGGAACACCAATTCAGCTGTGTCTCCTCGATCGTCGGGAAACCATGGATCATAATGTATTCAGTTCCGGAGAGGAAAGAAGCCACAAAAGTCTGGGCTCTGTTCCAGCGGTATACAATAATAATAATAATAATAACGGTATATTTCGCGAAGCCCGCGAAGCATGCTTGTGCGCACGATCAGTATGCACAACAATGTGAAAAACGAAAAGTGAAGACAGAAAGTAATAGTACAAAGAGTGTAGGAACGTAATTTTCAAACAGGTACGTAGAATATTTTAAATGTGCCTTGCGTTGGAAACGAAACACAAAACGGACAAGGTCATAAAATGGAGTATTGGGGTAATCTGTTATGTAAAGCACACAATTGTAAACGTTTGTTTTAAGGAAAGTCAGGGCAAGACAAAAAATTGGGAGCTGGATAATCCGCTCGGGAGAAAATGCGTTTAAACGAGTTCAAACAACAGAAAGAGAATAACAAAAAAGAATGATTCATAATTTCAGAGGTAGAGCTGCAATCGAGCTGAAGGAGAGTACAGTAATTCAGGAACAGACAACAAATGGCTTATTAATAAACTGTTTCAAATTTCAATACAGTTTGAATTACTTCTGTGATCACGGAACAATGAGCTTTGGGCTTCACCGTTAACGGACTGATTGATTTTTATTTATATTATTGAGGCGTTGGTCGCTTTGGTGTGGGACTGACCACAAGCTAGACACCCTTATAACACCTAGTAGGTGAGGCAGGGGGTGTGATCCTCAACCTGGTCCGGAATGCGGAATCATGTAGTCTAAACGGTGGATAAAACCGCGCCTAACAATCACTACCGGGGCCAGATTGTACATTGTACGTGTAGATCCCAAGCCTTCGGCAGGCCCAAGCCAACCAAATGTTCACTCGCTTAGTAGAAGCACATTATAGAAGAGGTGTTACGAGGGCAAGTGCGTTGCATGCAAACAGTGTTTTTTTCAAAATTGATCAATTCCCATTATCCAAGCCATGGAAAAGTCACAATTGGAGACATCTGTCACCCAAAAAATTATTTCGCCTATTGAAGACTTTCAAAATAATGTCAGATTCCCAGGGGCAGACCAACAATAAAATAAATTGAAGGGAAATTAATTTACCATAAAAATAAAATTATTATTGATCAATGTATATGAATACGTTTTGGTAACGAAGTGGACTAAAACTTCATCAATAAGAACTGCACCTTCTACATAACTGTCAAAAACCATTCTAAATACTATTCTGAAACTTTCAACCTAAGATCGGCGAGGAATAAGGAATAAAACTTACTTTTTGTCAGCATTCAAAAAGTGTCCTATAGTGAACGATTAGTTCAGTCTTATTTGATTTCCAGTTAATTAAAAATATATTTCTCGCAAATAATGTTACTCGTATGAGCAACGGTTTAAACGAGTGCATACCGCTTCATGGAATATTTAGCAAGGCGACTTCCATGCATCACTTCCAGTGACCTTACTCGTTGTAACAATTTCTCGAATACATCCACTAGTGAAGATCAAGAAGACAAGCCTGTCTTGAATTGCTTATTTTCCGTCTCCGCTCGATTGGTAGTTAGGTGTCCTAAAGTCGACCTAGTCCTCACGGCAGACCGTTCCCATTTGGCCAAGTAGCGTGGAAGAAACTTCAACCTATACCGGTGTCGTCGTCATAGCATGCTAAAGCATGTACCCGCCACAGTTTAGCTGGTGCGTGGCGTCCGCTAACAAAACATCATTAAACCTGGTGACTCAGTGCAGCACAATCTTAGGAACTAAATAAATGTAACTGACGACGCCTTCGTTCAGAACTATCCTAAATTCTCTAGCATATCCCGAACTTTCACTGCATCACTACGTGGATCTGAATGAAATCTACAACGTATGGATCTAATATCCACCGTAGTGAGGGGCTCTTGAATCTATGCTTGGTGAAATCCCCTGGCTCGCGAGTACTTCTAAAATTGTGCACCAAAGTACACACTTCCTCATCTTGTTCTCCAGGTAGACGATGATTACTAACATAGAAACCCCAATGATCCACATGGAAGTCATGGTTGTGCACAATACAACAATTCATCACTCGGTACTCCCTCCCGACCGCGCCAATTCCAATGATTGCCGGCCAATCGATATTTTACAACCTAAATACAATACAAATGAGAGCCATAATTACCTGGTTGCACCGTTTACACCGAGGATAGCGGTACACTCTCCGGTGAGTCTCTACACTTTCATACAATACCGATGGATCACCCTACCATATTCG
>UZAN01047123.1:15249-27282 GCA_900618425.1 Echinostoma caproni
AGAGGCGGGAATTATGAAAGAAACTACACGAATGGTCGAAACGATTCCAGTGCATTGTTGTCATTGTATCTAATTAAGAGAGAGGTATGTGATGATACCATTGATCTCACACTTCTACAGTTGACATGTTAGATCCAAGACGGTTTAGCTCATCCGTGGGCACTGCTATACGAATTCCCTCCCGAAGGAGCTATTGATTTAACTCAATAGCTACGTTCACCTTGAAAAGAGGTTTGATCGACACGGTCTATTATCCGGCCGAAAATTTGTTTCCCTGATTCTGTGAGCGGCATTGGTTTTGACCAGCAATACCTTTAGCCAAAATCCGAAATGCTTCAGCCTCGACACGTAATTCTTTAGCTAAAACCGAAATGCTTTAGCCAGGACCCGTAGTCTTCTAGCCTTGACACACAGACTTGATTCACATCGCAATAGACGAGTCAGATCGACGAGTGTCGGATTATTCCGAAGTCAACGGATGTTGAAAAAAATTATTTTCTACAAATATTGATGCTGCAAAGCTTAGTTAAGAAATACGAAGGTATGAGGGTTGCATGCTGCAACATATGTTGATTAGAAAAGATTTAATAGATGTGCCCGTATCCTCAAACAATTGGACACATCTCGTACAGCTTCAGTGTTCCTGTATATCATGTGATACTGCTGTGAGTAAACATCACAAGATTAACTCAAACGATTCATTGTTTTGCTTTCACAAGTGAACTCAGCTCATCAGAAGGTGATATATAAACGTACTGAGGATGATTAACCGCTCGTAAATATGCACCCTCATAATTAAATCATCAGCTTAATAACGCTACCACTTATATAATAATAACTACGGTCAAGGATTAATTATTATGGGTTTTGTCTATAATTTTTTGGGAAAAAGTGTTCTAAAGGGGGGTCTTTTGTGAACAGTGTTTATTATCCTCGACTAATTAATATATCCACATCTCAAGAACGGAGTTCAATTTAAGTGGATATTTGAAACGATAAGCATACAACCCGTGATTTACACTTGTTTGGCAAGTTAGGAGATTTATTTATCAATGATTTAGCTCCAAGTGATGCAACATCGCCTGTTGTTTGAGTTGCACGGACGTGTACATGTGATCCAGTTGAATGTACCTGTTCGCTGAGTTGACCGAAGAGTACCAAGTCTTTCTTGATCTTCATGGAAGAAGAATTTAGATCACACCTCTTGATTACCAATAAATGTTCCCGGATCGTTGTTTATGCCTTCCTTTCAATCATAGAAAACGTTTGGATCACTCCTTGAAGTTTCTTCTGTAGCTATCTTTGATTCAGACTTTCTGTATTGTTTTTATTCCGTTGTATATTTGCAAGAATTCTTCAAGGGCTCATGTTCCACTTTTTTGGGAGCCGATTCGATTCAACCAAGCCCGGTCCAAATTTGTGAGGGATAGTTATTTCCTCGAGACTTGTTACCTTTCGGCCATTTCAGAGTATAGACACATCGGAATGGATCCGGTGTTCTCACTAATGAAACAACAATGGCACCTCGTGACCCCAGGACAGACTTGGGAAACCGACATCGACATAGAAGGTCAAATTTTCCGCGTCTTCTTTTGTTCGAGGTGAACAGCAAGCAGATTGAAAAACAGAGGAAATAAGACAGAACAGTCGCTGAAGGTCGTAATGCAATCGGTTGGAGGCAAAACAGCGTCACACCGAATGCAATGTTCATAAGACTGAAAAAGAAACGTTTGCAAACGAATTTTCGAGTTTGGCGAACACTCGAAAATGAATTCAGTCCATTGGAGCTTCGAAAACTGATTTGCAACACTTTTTCCGGGTTTTGCTCTCATCTAGGGATCATTTTTCTGTTTGTAAAGCACGAAACCAAGTCCAATGGGTGTTGATTATTACTGTAGCTGGGTTTCCTTGGATTAACTCACGCATTTACGCTTCATTGCTTTAACCATAATCATTTTCTTGGCATTTCATTATAGGGTCCTGCGGTGAGTAAAAAATATCCACGTGTAATTTCTGCGGGAATTATTAAATCTCATTTGACATGGGAAACACCGATTGTCAATCATAAAATTTGTTCCGCTCGAGGTAACATTCGTCTTGCGTGCAGTCAAGTGGTATCCTTTTGGTTAGCCGATATGAAGCAATTACTTGAGTACAGTCATTAATTAACATGGTGGTTGAATTTGAAAGAATATGATAAAGTTGAATAATAAATTTTCATATTTAAGAACACTTCAGTGCTGCAACCTAACCAACAATATTTGTAGAAAATGAACCAGACACAATGGTAAATGTTGGGATTAGCACATTCGGTTCTTCACAGTCACCAGGCACTGTTAATCATGTTCAGGGTGGAGTTCACTCCTTCGGAAATCGTTAGGTCCCCACTATTTGCATGCATTTAAATGCGGTGGAAGTGTTTGTGATAATCAACAAAGAGCACTGAACACCTGATCCGTCCTGTTTGGATTTTGTCAGTAATGTGTGGTTTTTGTGTCCCTAGCAGGACTCGAACCGCGAAAACATTCGGGTCGGGAATTCAAACCCTTACGCCTGAGTTACAGGGTCGCGGATCATCACCTTGTGTGAACGGCTCAATAAATCTCCCAAGGAGTGAAACTCACATCGAACATCATCAACAGTGCCTGATGCCTGTCAAAAACTGAATGGGCTAAGTTCTTTTTACCCTACAATTTTTTTCTGGATTCCACTCGTAGGAATAGGGAGGGGTATTCGTAATTGGTAATGATGATGCGAATGAAATGGCAGTTATTGAGAACCCGTTTTCTGTGAGTATTGATAGCTTATGGACGGAACTTATGTGAAAATTACACATATCAGATTGTTAAAAAACCTAAAATTACGCATTTGGTTCAATGGATAAAACGGTATACATAAGTGACAAAATGTCCTGTTTTCTTTATAAGCATAATTCAGATCCCTGTAATAAGTTGTACCTCTCGAATTGAAATGGCCTCGGTAGGAAATGCGTGTGTGACGTAGAGCTGCTCAGATGACTGCACAAGCAGACTTCCGCGACAGAAGACATTTAATCAAAGTATAAACTTGTTTAACTGGGTGGATAAGTTGAAAAAAAACTAAAACAAACAGTGGCTATCTTGTGTGTTTACTCACATCTCCATGGTTCGCCTGAATCAATTAATCTCTCAAGGAGTGAAACCCACACCGAACATCATCAACTGTGCCTGGTACTTTTGAACAATCGCATGGGCTAATCCAAGCTTGATACTCTAAAGTTGTTGAGCCAGTCGCACAAGGTGATGACCCTCGACCGTGTAGCTCAGGCGTAACGGTTTGAAGTCCCGACCCGAATGTTCGCGGTTCGAGTCCTGACAGGGACCCAAAACGCACGCATTGCGGAGGAGTTCAAAAACAGCTATCCAGTGTTCTTTGTCGGTTATCACAAACATTTTCACCGCATTTAAAATAAAGATTTGTTGCCTGCACGTTTGCGTGTGTGAAATTGATCACAAAGTCAAACGTTCAATGGATTGCATGCGTGTTGAAGTGGATGGAGTACTTAATCTTTCCTGACCCACTTCATCCACGGCATCAGGTGTGCAATCACTTGAACGTTTTACGTTTTGATCCATTTCACACAAACACACATGCAGGCAGGATTGGAGCTGGAGCGGAACTATTGGAACTCGAATTGGTCATTCTCCGTTTGTTCTTATTGTTGATCTTATTTAATGTTATTTATTGGTATGATTACGAATAACTGAAAACGAGCTTGTTAGTCACATTGTTGTTCTCATAATATCAAATTGTAAGAAGCAACCCAAAATTATGCATTTGGTTCAATGGATAAAACGGCATACATAAGTGACAAAATGTCCTGTTTTCTTTATACGCATAATTCAGATCCCTGTGGTAAGTTGTACCTCTCAAATTGAAATGGCCTCGGTAGGAAATGCGTAGAGCTGCTCAGATGACTGCACAAGCAGATTTGCTCGACAGAAGACATTTAATCAAAGTATAAACTTGTTTAACTGGGTGGATAAGTTGAAAAAAACTGAAACAAACAGTGGCTATCTTATGTGACTAATCACAGCTCCGTGGTTTGCTTGAGCATTCGAATCACCAGGGCATAATGGAGTAAGAGGGGCAGTGGTGGCCCGGTGGTAATGTCACCCCGGGGATGTGTGTTCGAATTCCACCGCCACCACCGCCTGACCCTCCTCATTGCTTGGTGAATGACAGCCATTGGATTTACCGCTTTCCATCTCCCGAAAATTGTATCAATCGCGTCGTGGTAAGTTCGTTGACCAATCGGCCATAATAAACCTGCACGAGATGTTGCAGTTTGAAAGGGAGAATCTGCATGACCTCTGGCTATTTATTCTATGCACGTCAAAAGTGGTTTTCTCATAGCTGCGCTTATTTGCCTTCAACTGCGCTTGACAGCCCGAATAATGAAGGTTAACTAAGGTGTCAACCTTCCAAATCACGAGAATATCATCGTGGATGGAAGTGCTATCGAGCGTGCTCCATGTCAACTGACCAGTGTTAACTAGTTTATTCCGGGGACAAAGTAATGATTGGATTGGGATGCAACGCGTTCGTGGTGAGAAGATATATGGTGACAATGTGGGTAGAATGTGGTTAATGATCCGCGTAATCGATTGAAACGACATCATTGCCGGGAATGACAGTTTAGTTAACTGAAGGGCACATGGGTAGATGAATCTACGGTACGTTTGCGAGAAATCTTGACATGTGAATTGTTGACTTATAAAATTTGAATGAATAACTAGCCGTTGAAATTGATCGACGAAGAGGAATATTTACTTTCTGTTTCATTCTGTTTTGTCGAGTTCAAGCATTTACTGATGTCTCCATTCTGATGATTGCATTTATTTCTTCCTGTCATAATCTTTGCACTCATTCTGCGTTTGTTCATAGATAACCGCCGTGAGTAGAATATACACTTTCATTTGAAATGATAACTTTTCCGATACCACGATTGTTTTGGTATAAGATTCTATTCGCTCAAACGAGAGCTTATTCCCAGTTCAGTCAAGGAACCTGTTGTGAGAACCGAAGATAAACACTACTCTGATAGCAGTAATTTACCAATATGCAGTGAGCAACAGGTGTGCAGGACCTATTTCATTAGCCGCATAGATTCTCTTCCGTATTCTCTCAGTTTATGAATTTACGCTTTGGTTGTATAACTACCTCCCTTTCTGGGTTGTTCTAGAAGGTGTCTAATTTCATACGTTGATTTTTGTTCTTTATTCTTTTTTGATACCACTTTTATTACGGTCCTTACGTACTCCATTTAACAAAATAGATCTGCCCTGAAGTTGCTGTTTCTCCGTTATATGTGTTTAAATAACTAATAAGCGTTTTCGATATTTAGCAATCTGATAGCAATATATTACGTTTTATATTTTTGATCTATGGCACAGATTGAAGCGTTTTGGGTGGGATTGAAAAGCGGTGCGGAGTTAAGGAGGCTCGTTCATTAGAAGAACAGTTTAGGATATGAGATAAAAATGATTATACCTAACGAAATGCCTGATCTGCAACTGTTGGTTCACGCTTTCATAGATACCTTTTCATCACTGACTGTCAGATCCATGGTCGTTTTGTATGTTCTTTAGTTACAACAATAAACCCTTCAATGTTCTATCAGATGCCAAGAAAATCCATGAAAAGCCTCTAAAACACTGCTTCCAAATATGAGTAGTACCTTACAGCACCAGTCTTAACAATCTCCGCAGTGATCACAGGTGAACTTGAATGAGCACATTCGGATGCAGACGAAGTACCGACGGCAGAGATTATCCGGGTAATAATGAAAGTGGCTTTCGCATTATTTCAATTGAAGTTCACACAATATGGTCGAACTCTTTCCTATTGGCATATGACACAAACGTGAAAGCTCTAAAACTCTTTTTCGATCACAATAAGTTGTTTCAATGTTAACATGGCGGAAATAATCTATCTGGATTGTGTTTACTGCCCCAATTTCAGAACCTGGTCGTACGTTCCCTTCACCGTTCTGAATATCTCTTTTTGTTGATTTCGTTTGAATAAAACTTTGGACATGAAACACACTGGAAATTGAATTAGAGAGCAAATATCTGAATAAACAGTTTACCAGGATAAGAAGTGTTCATCACAGCCGTGCTATGTTTACTAAGATGAAGCCGTCAGGGCAAGAGTATACAACAGAAAGGGGATGTTACTTACCGTTTCACTGAAAGCACATGGAAATCAGAGATCACTAAACAATTTCGAAATTTCGAGGGAAAATATTTTAATTGTAATATCAGGCCCTTATCAGACACTATAGTGACACCAGAAAACGATCAGTCAGACAAAACTAATTAACCAGTTCTACAAACGGTGCTAATTTGTCTGGGACAGAGAAACTCAAGGGGTATTTTATTGAACGGTTCACGCGAGCACTGCTCTTGCATTAGCTAACGCTAGTTGACACTCATAGTTACGGAAAATGAAGTTTCCGCCTGAGAATTTTATTGCTGATATATATATATATATATGTATGTTTGAACACAAATCGGAGGACAAACACTGGGAGAGGAATTCCTTTGGTATACTCTCATCGGTCCGCGTACGTATTACATTGAACAAGGTAGACAAATGAACTGAATGAAGAAATCCAGTTGGATTTTATCGTGATTGTGTACGTGTGTGTGATTCCAATGACTGGCCACAGCCGAAGAAAGCCAAGGGTAAAGGTCATACACTTTTGGACACACAACGTGGGTCTGTCGTGAGCGATCGATAATGATTCGAGTATCCTTAGTCGATGTTTGTCGCGATGCTGCCGGAACTCCGGCGATCTGTTCACCTCAGTGTCTAGCAGTTGAGCGGTTGAATGAGCACGGTATCATCTCATACTATGAACACAAAATATCTCGAAATATGTGAGCCATGTTTGCAGTCATCAGACAAAAAAATAAAGAAATCCATGAGACGGAAAACGTATTACGAATAATGATAATGAATTATTCCGTCTTATGAATGCACCAGGGAATTGATTTTGAGGTTCATTCGAATATATATTGTCATTGCTTTTTCAAAATGTCTAATATTATTATTAAGTGAATCAACCCAGTTCATGTAAAAAAGCTACGCAAATAATCTATCTCACTGCTTTTTACTTTTCCAATCTATGCTGTGACTAGCACCTGGTCGTAAGTTATTTGTCCTAAACGGTCCCATGCAAAGGTTTTATTTGATGGATACTACTAAATTTTCTGATGTTAATCTTATGTAAGAACAATGAGATTCAGCAGGCATACTAATTTCAATTGATCGACGTTCTGTGGAGAATGTGATGGTATCGCTACCAGACGATTGTTATGATTTGCCACGTATTGTCACGTTCACGCTTTTGAAATTATTAATTTAGTTTCCGCATCTTTTGCAATGCACGTTTACGATCCTAACGTAACACGTTCTGTGACATTATTTTAATGAAAACAGAATAAGAGGATAAAATTGAGGGACTGATATATACCTTATTTAATATTTATTTTAATGATAAACCCTCGAAATGTAATTGCAATCTGCACTTTTATTTTTTGCACACTATTGCTCAAATTCCATTGCATTTGCGGATTTTAACCGATGGCCTTTTATTCTTACCCATTTCAGCACGTGGCGGTAAGTGAAAAACTCTCACGGAGAGTGTTATCTTGCCATTCGTGGTCTGTTACGAATGCCGCATAAACCGTGGACAATAGCAGTTAATCGGTAGTTTTATTAGAACAAAATCCCGGCTTTACATGCAATCCGTGTCTTACGTTTCTTGTGTTTTGTGAGGGTGAGAGAAATCGGAGCTTTCATTAGGATTATCAAAATTACACAAACAGATTTTAAGAATTTAATATGACAATACCATCATCCAGTTTCAGACTGATAAATCAATAATAAAATTACGGTTACATTTGAAATATTGTTGATTTTTGTATCTATTTCCAAGGCAAAGGGCAGACTATTTGGGTAGCGAGTTTATGCTTCTTTATAGTCAGATAATTATATTTCATAAGCAGGTGTTTACAAATGTCTTTTGATGGCAGTTTGCAGATGGTAAGACCTGAGCAATGATTCAGTAAGCCTTAACGGATTTAGCTGAAACAATCCGTTTCCAGTGCCGGAAAAGTTAACAAATAGGCATGTCAGATTGTTTAAATTACACAGCTGACACTTGCACATGTTCGGCAAGTTGTGTAGAACAAATGATGAGACAATTCTCACAAAGGATCCGAGAGTATAAACAAGGTCTGGCTTAGCACGGGTTGCAAGAAAACAATAACCAATGCGATTATGGCCCACCTCGCTGATACCGGGCATCAGCCAGATAAAGTTTCCCAAAACAAATCGAAGTACGTTCGGAAACGTCACCTGGCAACAGCAGATACTGTAGCAATCACTATGGTTCTCACACTCCAGTTGCCTTGGCCTCAATCAAACCTACGTGATGATCCGAACCATGACCTCAGTCATGTGATGATGACCCCTCATGGTGCGACAAATTGCATGTGAAGAGGTCATCGGAAGTTTCCAGGATTGACCCCGCTTCGCCCACTGACCCCATTTTCTTCATTCGCTCTCATTAAACTTGACTCACATTGCTGTATTTTCAAACTTAACCGCAATGGGCCAATGATATTTATTTCTACATTAGATGTAAACACACACACATAACTGTAATTGCCTGAAGATAAAGTTACGAAAACAAACTTGTTCGCTATGTTGTTCGTCTTTTGATATTCTCATGGGAATCTTCCATGAAAAATGATTGTCTTTCTATCCACATTTTAGAACCTGGCAGTAAGTTTGTCTCAGATGAGCATCACTTCGGATCGAGTGGAAAACGGTTTCGCGCAAGAGTGTAGGAACCGACTTGGAAAGACACAGTGGCTTGCACCATGTACCACTTGTTAGCATATCTAAACCTCCACTGACAGTGTTATGAATATGGTTCTCACGAGTATCTTTCTTCATGGGATGAATGCTTCCTTTTGGCTCTTCAAGTGACTAGAATTGTTGGGTACACTATATGAATGTTTCAAAATTCCTTATGTTATATGACCCGGAAATTTCTGTAACAAACTTGAAATTGTTTTCAATACTTCTTACACAGTAAAAAAAGATGGTGTGCACCTTGTTACTGAACCAAACAGAGAGAGCAAACCACAGTGCGATTAATTTTGTCAGGCAGTCAAATGGTCCTTCCTGTAGACTCTCCTAGTAATATGGTACCTATGAAATAATAGAAATGTCGAAAATCCCGGACCCAAAGTGAGATGTACCTTTGTTCTCCGATTTTAATGAAAGATGAAAAATGATGTTTATGGATGTGCAGTATTATTTGTACAGAGCAAGAGTGGTCTGAACATGACAGTCGGACAATCAAAAGTCCAGATTTTAAATAGTTGCCATGGTAGTTGTTTGAATAGTTAGAAAAAGCACTGTTCTTCGGACCAAATGGTGTATTCAACCGTTTCTGACCATTTTGTTTTCAGGAGAGGGAAGTAAGTCACAAGCTTGCATCAATTAGTCGCCAAATTTGATATACACATGGCTTTTTGAAAAGCGACTTTACCTTGAGCGGCGCCAGCGCACCAATCAATCCGCTTGACGGACGAATGTAGAATTTCAAGAGTAATAGCTTTTCTATCGGTTAGAGAGAACATGTACAGATATTTTCTAATCACATGTTATGAATGACTGATGCTCGTTTCTCAACAAATATATATGTATTTATTTCCAGAAAAAGGAAGTAAGTTCACAATTATACTAATGTAGATTTACGTTCTCACAATTACGTTTTGTGATCAAAACAGAACACTTCAATCTCCTAAATGCACCCTTATTTGCATATTTGCATTTCAATGAGGCATTCTTTTTGTCCTGATTTACCTTATAGGGATCACACAATTTTTAAAACATGCTCTGAATTGATTGATTTGCCTTTGCATGAAATAATCATTGATCGCAATCACGACCTGATGTTTTCACCCCTTCCGTAACCATCAAAGCACCTGGCAGTAAGTTTTGTATTAACCACTTCTTTTTCCACGTCAGAGACATTCATAGCATGTTATTGTTGGTGTATTCTTCGAGCTGGTTGTCACGTGTCCAGTTGTCCATGGTCTTTGTTCCTCCTGATTGAGGACATAATTCTCTTCTCTCCTGTTCAACGCAGTAGTTATCCTTTGGCTTATGTCTTCTTTGGTATCCGGTGGTATGTTTTTTGTTTTCATGGCGGATACCAGTGCTGCTGCGAAGTCCAACCGGTTGACTTCAGCATGATTTAGGTTCAATCCTCGAATAAGTACTGACTGTTCATGTGATACAACCCGACTGGATAAATGTTTTATCCAATGTTGTGAACTCGGTTCCCTATCCCGCGGTGTTATTCTGTCTCATTTCCTCTAGAGCTGTTCTCTTGTGACTTGGCTCGTTCGATTATATCCTAGTGGTATTGCTAACTGTTTTAGCAGTTGCTCTCTTTGGTGGAAGATTGCCGGCTAGCAAATTTGGCCTCCTCGTCGAGCATGCTTAAGCGTTTCACGCCCACGTGATGGAAATAACGTGGAATGAGTGTAAACCACAATCGTTCCACATTATTTCCAACATTCATAGCGTACTCTGACTGTGATAGAAGTGGAATTTCTGGTAATAAGAGTTTATTGGGAGTAACAAAATATTGTAAAGCACAATAAACATTGGCGATTTCATCCGACAGTTGACTAAGGACGTTGGATACCTTGGTAAACATTTAACAGAAAAAAACGAAATGACGAGAAATGTTCAAGTCAATCATGTATGTTTGGATGCAGAATGAAAATGTTTTGCCGTGTGCAAGACGATAAACGGTAAAGGGTGACTATATTTACGAGGCTTGCAGCGCTAAACTGCACCATCTTTTGTGGAGTGTTATTCGGGGGGTAGTTGCACAGAAAAACACCCGGGAAAATGTTGATTTTAGGTAATTAGTCAATGGTCGATGGTTTACAGTGACTCGTGACGGACAAAGCGCTTTTTAAGCTGAATGGTCCGGAAAAGTGACTTGGGGTGCATACATAAAATATATATTTGAAGCAAAAATGATAACAGAATAAAGTGTATACTAATGTGTATACGAATACACATCGGTGTATACTAATGTATACTATTGTATATTAATTATCAGCAGTGTGTGGGAATGTGAAGATACACGTGAAATATCTCTATCTCATGCAAATCGGTGTTGTCTGGGATAAAATAGACAGCGACAACATGGCAACATGATGTTGATTGTTAAAAGATCGACAAATATGTGAATGTGTTTCGCATCAGTCTCCAATATCATACTTGTAATATGATGGCTATGGGCAAAGTGCCTTTTTTCCGGATTTTATCTCCCCTTTCTGTGTTCTTAGTTCTTTCCTACCACTGTTTGAATCCGCGCAATAAAATTTGTAGTAGTTCGGAAGTTACAGCTGAGGTTTCGAAAATATTTTACACAAAACAGCAAGGGAATTCATTCTTTTAATAAATGATTCCTGTTCCATAAGAGTGTTTGTTAAGTTGAGCAAACGTATTCTAAAATGCCCACCTCTCTTCATTCAGCACATAGTGAATAACTTAAAGATAAATATTCTGGCTAAAATAAATTAATAATTTATTGGGTTATAAACTACTCATACGTCATCCACTATACTGAAAGAACTGAAAACGGTCCAATAAACGTAAAAGTTGATCTTCAAAAGTTGACATTGAGGGGTGTGCGGCTGGTTGTAATAGGCGTTTTGTAGTTTCACCATACCCAAACCGGTTGAACCATTCAATAGGTTTTTGCATATAATGGAAGCCTAGAGGCAATTTAATCCAGAGGCACATAAACCCGATGACTCAGTTGGTGTCCTGTGGAAGTACTTAGATGTGAACATAAGTTCAATTATTTCGCATATTCACCAAAATTTATTCATCAAAACATTAACTGAGAGGAATAAAACCGATCATATCAAAGCAAGACGTTAT
>UZAN01047126.1:0-10941 GCA_900618425.1 Echinostoma caproni
TTATCGATCCTTGAAACAGTTTATTTATAATCCTATTGTCGTCCTACTGTATCACGTTGTACTTCCTTGGTCCGACCGCAGCTCTTCCTCTGAAATTCTAAAGCTTTCACGTTCACCATCCCCTTTCTATTCTTCGAACTCGTTCCCGCGCATTATCTCCCAAGCAGATACTTCTACCTCTAGTTCTGTGTCTTCCTCAATGTTCCTCATAGGACAGTCTTTTACATTGATGTGATCTCCATAATAGATCACCTTCAGTACTCCATTATATGACCTTGTTCGCTTTGTATTTGTTTTTCACCGCAATGCATTGTTACGATGTCTTCTATACTCGTTTGAAAATTACGTTCTCACCCTCTCTGTTCAATTGTTTTTGTCTGGACCGTCATTTGTTTTACATTGTCGTACATTTGATCTTGCGCACTACTATGCTTCATGGATTTCGTGAGATATATCGTTATTATAATTATTATTAATATTAGAATCAGTCAAGTCAATATTGCCTAATGCTAGCGGTATTTCAAAATTCCCCCGCACATGCCTTAGACTACGGAAAAGTCCCAGCGTTACCACTGTCCGCTACTTTTGAATTTCCAAACGAGCATTTAGCTGAAGACTTTATAAAACAACAAAATCAAATTCTTTGCAAAACTAATGTTAAAGACATGACGGTCATTCCCGACAGAACACTAAGGTAGCGGGAGGTAAGGAAGTTGTCCCTAACTACCAAACCACCCAATCTAAATACAATTTCATCCGACTGAGAGATTGGTACTAAACCCAGCAATCCTCCATCTGAAATGCCCCTACATACTTCCTCTCAACGGGACAGCCACAAAGATAATGAACTCTAAAAGGCTCTTCTTGTTAGGTCTGATCGCAGAAGAGTTGATATAGACCTAACTGTAACACCCTCACCTCCTAGGCCGAAACGACGCATCTGACGTCACCAAAGTCACGAAAGTCCCCTAAACTCCCAACATGCCCATTCTCTGCACAAAACTCAGATAATCTGTCCTCAACTAACACAGATACCCACTCCAGTTCAACACCAAATGTATTCAATTACGTTCCGCCACCCCAGAGTGCATAAATAATAAGCCTCGCAGCGCAACTGCTGTGTGTTTGGTGCCTGCGTTTCTGGCACTGGATCCATTGTTGCTCATCGTCCAAATCGACAGTATTCCACGCATATTTTCAAACACTGCAACAGTTGGCCTTCATCGGTGATGCCGGATTGGTTTGCTTTCTGCGTTTAGCGTCCGGTTCGTACTTCGCAGATGTTGTTGTTGTCAGTCTTCGGAACACAGCATGCTCCAGTGGGTCACCTATGACTATTTCGTCGTCATCACTGTCGACTGATCTACTCACTAAAACTGACTTCCGCTGTTCAATCGAACCACTTGTTGAAGCTAAAGGTGGATTATTAGTTCTCACCATGACGCTCGTAGACGGAAGACAGGTGAGCTTAATCTTCGTAGTCTGTGTTGCCAAGCTCTGTCTATCAAATAATATCTGGATGTCCGGACACTTCCCTATCATAGCTGCTACACGTCGAAGTTGATTGCATTGAAAATTGTAATTCACTGTACCTAAACTATTCAAACAGACACCCAGCTCTTGAAGGACATCCTCCGTTTGAGCTAACTTTGATGGCTTACCCATGACGCTTCTTGAGTTCGCGATTACCACAGTGGAGTTCTGATCTGAATGCTTTTCGCTGCGGTTTATAATCCACCCATCTGGAATAGGACTTGGAATATCCCAATTAATCAGATCGAATACCTTGGCTATATGCAAGCAGGGCAACAACCATTGCGCATAGAAATAACACTCGCACTTCGTTTCCCCTGCAGTAACTACTTTATAACCCTTGTCCTTACTATCCACGACCATGAAGAACCCTCTCTCGTGAACAATTCGTTCAATATTACATGACTTCCAGCTACTTAATAATATATTCCGCGTAAATGGTGTTACTCGTATGAGCAACGTTTTAAACGACTGCATGCCGCTGGGTGTCGGATACCCCCTCATGGAATCTTTAGCAAGGCCAATTCTATGCGTCACTTCCAGTGACCCTACTCGTTGTAGCACTTTCTTAAATACATCCACTAATGAAGACCGAGGAGACAAGCTTGTCTTGCGTTGCTTATTTTCCGTCTCCACTCGGTTGGTAGTTAGGTTCCCTAAAGTCAACCTAGTCCTCACGGCATATCCTGCCCACTGCTCTTGGTATGGTAACCAAGTTCGGCGTAAATAAACGCCTGCTTCCGTGCTACGACTTTCTACGGCGGCTAGGAATCTACGAAACGATACCTCACTGTCATAGTACACTATGTTGCGCATCCAGTGAAAGATGCGCTGCTTTTCGAACGTCAAAATAACTGATAGCTGGTTACATTTCTTCTTCATATCCTTAACGAGATGGAAAAGACAAATTATCACATTAGATGACGGAAAGTATTCTGGAAACGCGTTGTACTGAGCCAAGCTACGATCAACTAATAAAGTCTTGCATTGCGCAAAGACTGGGCACATAGATTTTATGGCTCCCACAGCAGATGTATAGCTCTCGCCGCTCTCATTCGGCAAGATAGCGTAGAAGAAACTTATACTTAAACCGGTGTCGTCTACAAGCATAGCAAGCCAAAGCACGTACCCACCACAATTTAGCTGATGTGTGGCGTCCACTAACAAAACGTCATTAAACCTGGCGACGCAGTGCAGCATAATCTTAGGAACAAAATAAATGTGACAAACGTCGCCTTCGTTCGGCCCTATCCTAACCTCTCAATGATTCTGCGGCATGTCCCTAACTTTCACCTCACCGCCACGTGAATCCGACTGAGACCTTCTTCGACCTATGGATCTTATATCTGCAGTAGTTAAGGGTATCTGGAACATATATGTGGCGAAATCCCTTAGCTCGCGAGTACTTCTAAAATTGTTCATCAAAGTACACACTTCGTCTTCCTGTTCTCCAGATGGACGACGATTACTTATATACAGACCCCGCTGACCCATATGGAAGTCATGGTTGTGCACCAGACAACGTTTCATCACTGGATACTCCCTCCCAACCGCGCGAATTCTAACGAATCCCGGACAAGTGATATTTTGCAGCCTAAAGTGGGTTAATTACAATAAAATGAGAGGCATGATTACCCGGTTGCAGGTGCACCGCGCCTTCTGTGACAGCAACATTTGATAAAATTATACGGAAAACCCTTAGGAAGTGTCAGTTTCCGACCAAACTTTCTTTCCCGTATCAGTTGTTCGGCTGTCATTGACGCATAAACGTAGAAGGAAGTGCAAGTAACTCTTTAGAATTCACGGAAGTCCTCCAAGGATCCGTCCAGCGATCCACAGTAACTTTTTACCATCGTCAACATGAGCCATGGTTGATATGAGCGTGGAAGTGATCGTCGCCATTAGGTTGCGGTATTTATACTTTCCGGACAAAGTCAATTAAAGTTAATTAAATCAAATTAAATTTTAACAAATCAATCAGAATCAGCTGAAAGCAAAATCTGTTCCATTTCGGCTGAATTCGACATCGCTTTTTCTAAAATGCATTTAAAAATCGATCGTTTTAAGAAATCTTAATAGTTGGGATGCCACGCCACTACCTGATGAAAAAAATAAAAATGACAAAATGATTTTTTGGTTGTTTTTCGTTTTCTTGGTTTTTCTGTATGCATGTATAAATACACAGGTGAAGGAAAAGTAAACATGTCGCAGTCTAAATGTGTCCGTACGCTGATAACTGGAAAAACGTCCTACAAGACAAAACGTAAAAGTAGCTTAAGAACTCTCTCGCGACTAGTGATCCGGTGGGAAGGGTCGGTATCAGGTGCCTGCACCAATGGTCTCACGGGATTTATCGGGATGGAGGGAGCAGGAATTGATGGAACGGTAGACGCGAGTGGTGCAACGGGCTAGGGACAATCGGCGGGAGTCACGGTTTCCTCCTGGAAGTGCGCCGGTTTGAGCCGGTCAATGCCGACGGTCTCACGTTTACCGTTGTGCTATATGACATAGACTTTGTCTAAGAGTTGCAGTACCTTAAGTGGGCCACTGTATTGAGGTTGCAGTGGTGTGCAAACTTCTGCCCTAGGAAAAACGCGCGATCTTTCGGTTATTCGGAGGGGGAGGTAGGCTACGGGTGTCCTCTGACTGAGTGGTTGAATATGCTACTGTCGCTAACGATGTACTAAACGAGCTGCATATTCACCGTAGTCAAAATCAGTTGGTGGGGTCAGTGCCATCATTTCTTTTGGAAGAAGCAAGTTGCGACCGAAATTCAACGTTTCCGGTGTGGACTGAAGATCAGCTTTGAAGGCTCATATGCAACCTGATGACTAAGGACAAAAAATCCATCCAGTTTGCGTTTGCCTGCGCCGCCAGTGCACTTTTCAGCTGTTGATACAAACGCTCTACCATCCAGTTGGCTACCAGGTGGTAAGCGGTCGTCTGGACGCAGCGGATGCCTAGTTACTCGAGTAGTTTTGCGAAAACACCCTCAAAATGAGAACCCAGATCGGTTGTACCTACTGTAGGACAACCGAAGCTAGCTATCCAACTCTCTATGAAGGATTGTGCCGCTGCTTCGCTGGATGCGGAAGACAAAGTCAAAGCTAACGGCCACCGGGTGAAACGATCTATAAAAGTGAGTGTATAGATACACCCTTTCGATGATAGCTGAGGTCTCAGTAAGTCTACGTGGGCCTGATGGAAGCGCTCGGCGTCAACGGGGAACAAACCTATCAGGCTCTTTGTGAGACGAATAGTCACGTAACGTGGGCAAAAGAAGTATTGGCGTGCTAATTGGCGTATGTCCTTTTTGATGTTATGCCAGACGAAATGATCGGTGATGAGTTTCACTGAAGCGCGGATGCCTAAGCGTGACAAATTACGCAGTGTCTCGAAAACCCTTTTGCGTAAGTTTGATGGGACTATCGGCCTAGGGTTACCTAGGGAGACGTCGTAGTGGACCTGGTTGTCCGAGGACGGAAGTGGTAACTGTTCGATGTATTGCGTTTACTACTTTCGCAGTCGCTCGGTATCAGTGTCGCCGTTTGGCGCAGAGGCTTTACTGTGATTCTGTGTGTTCTGGGTGAGGGTTAGCCATGTGATGGGTGCGTGAGAGAGCATCCGCGCCCGGATGATTGACACCAGAGAGGTGTCGCACAACGCGCATGTATTGTTTGATGTAATTACGGCGTCGTTACTCTCTTGGAGAGTGTCTGTCGCTGGTAGAGTTATTGGCTTGAGTGAAAAGACTGTGGTCGTTGAAGACCGGGAAGTCACATCCTTCGAGTAAATACCGGAAGTGGGGGGTTTCATGGTAGATCAGAAGGAGTTCTCGGCCGCAAGGCGCTGTACCTTGACTCGGCCAGTTGTAGCTCCTTGGAGAGAAAAAGCTGAGTTGCCATTTCTGTCTCACTTGTTGTTGTAGGACTGCTCCAACTGTTTGGTCGGACGCATCGGTGACAAGTGATAGTTTGGCGAAGGGGTCGAGGTGGGTTAATGTTGTAACGTTGCTGATTGCTCGTTTCAAAACACTGAAGGAATCTCGAGCGGCTTGTGTGAACAATAACATTTTGGCTTCAGCCCTAAATACGTTCAATCGGTGTTCATCCGACACAACTCTGCGGGTGATCAACGCTTTCTTCAACTGCGCGTATGGGTCATTCTCGGGCTTGGTGATGATAAACTCAAACACCGGTTCCGCAATCTCTGTAGGAAAGGAAGTGACTATGTGGGAAAACATATTCGTATGGGAGCGGATGCGGTGAGCACGCAAATGGACTTCGGCTTGGGCGAACCATAACCGGGGCTTGTTATTATCAAATGCGGATAATATAATGTGGGAAGAGATGGGAAGGTCCTCTATGCCCAGTTGGAATTGCTCCATTTGCAACGCGTAAATTAGATTTAAAAAATAAAGGAAAATTTTTGAATTACCTGGGGTACCGTAGAAAAATATGAAATAAGAGATGTTATTAACACGGGCTCACCAAATATGTAGTCGAGAAGATACTTCATATACGAATATTAATAAACTAAACGGTAGGTGGAACGGACACACAGAAGAATTGTCCGGTTGGTTGATTGGTCCTGCTCCTCGGATATGTGGCTCCGGTTGATGATGTGCAGTAGAGCTGAAATGGATGGTTATGACAGTTAACGGACCGCTTGATGATAACTGTAATTGTACGCGTAATGCTTCAGCAACACTCGAAGAACACTTGCATAATTACGAACAGAATTTGTATTGTGTTGTTACTTTTTGCACCTATTCAAACAAGTCGTACAATCATGTCATATAAAAGTGCATTGAAAAGTAAGACACTAAAACCTTATGGATACTTGAGAATAATCAAGGGCTTTCTGGTCTAATGTTCGAAAACCTATTCTCGTTTTTTCTGCCATGGGCACGAAGAGGAATCAACTTAGACTACTAAGAAGTCATTGTAGAATAAATCTACGAGCTAGGATCTTCACAACCAGGGTTATACCACTGTGAAATACATTACCTGAAACGGTGGTTAACTGTATTAGTGTGGAATCTTCCAAGAAAAAGCTAGAAGAATTCTGGGCAGTCTTATTTCCCGAGGTTGAATTTTGAAAATGAGTCCTCAGGCTTTACTTTCCGGAACTCCAAGGGATCTGACGCTGCACATTAACCTTCTGCCTTTTGGAAAACACTTCGAACTAGAGGCTCACGAAAGCGCCGAAAATCCAAAGAAGTGAACGCGCAATAGACAGGAAGTACGGTTCTCTTTGTGAGATGTGAACTGATTTTATTTCTCATTCTCATTTCAGCAGTGCTGGGTGCCCACGTTGTGAGCATACCATCGTATTTCAGCAGTGCTGGGTGCCCACTCAGTGAGCATACCATCGAAGGAATTCTGGACGCTCTCGATTGACCGCGGCCATTCCATTCAGTGAGCATACCATTGAAGGAATTCTGGACGCTCGATTGGCCGTGGCCATATTCAGTCCTTGCAACCTGACCTGATTTTGTTTAAATCAATAATAGTAAACAGTACTTCTTTGAAATTCATTTCGGTCGATTAACAAAAATGCTGTTCTTGGCTTTCAATCTTTTTCTAATTGAAATCATGAATCAAGTATTGTCTCAAATGGCTTCAACTGACAGAATTCCTTCCGAAGTCCTCAACCGCTTTGGTGGACTGTAAGTTGTCCCCGATTCCAGCGAATGAATCATGTTCCTTTTCAAGTACAGGAAAACAAAAGACGGATCTTTACAATCAGTTTCAGTCCCTGTCATTTGTAAACATCCCGGAATTTCTTAAATCTCAGATACAAGTTCTGAGTGATTTGAGTTAGTCGCTTATTCATGATCGATGCTGCAATATATATATATATATATAGCAGTATTCATTATGATAACGTAGAATATTTGATCAAAAATGACTATTTCTAGGCAAATTTGGAGTTTGCAAAACGCAGGCATCTGCCACCAGCATAACAGAACCCTATTTTGTTTGTCCAAATGTTCAACCGTCAGCCACAGTCCAATATGAGGAGCAAGCAAGATACTGTTGTGGATCTGTCGATCAACAATACTGTTGTTCTCTATCCGCATTTGTGTAAGTGAAGTTACTTGGAAACACTTTGCACTGCTTGAAAATGAGCAAGAAAATTCAATAGAGAACACATTGCTACATTAATAACTTAAGCTCAGGTAGCACGACAGCCACCGTTGAGTCACCGGAGAGTCACCGACAGTCACCGTTGCGTACCCTTTTGAACAAGCTCGGTGACTGTCGGGATGAATGAAAAATTGGTAGCCATATTTTATTTGTCAACTCACAGCGATTTAAGCACTTGGCCACTGAATAAAAGTAACTAATAACAATTCGCTTCGAATTCTCGTGTGTTCGTATAAGTACTTCACTGCCTATGCAGAAGTTATCAAATGTGCAGTTCATTAAATCCTACCTGTGCTTACAATGATTCACTAATGGATCCTTCCGAAAAGCTACCGCTGTGTCTATCACGACATTCACTTTGACACGTAAACTTACTTTATAAACCGAAAATTGTTCTTTATGACGCTGTTCACTAACACCTACCAGTTAACACCCATTGCTCTTTCGTTCCCGAAGTACAGCATAATAGAATTCATGAATGATCATTCTATCAAAATTTCAATATGCAGGAGTAAAATACAATTTTTTCGCAAAGCACTTCGAATTTAACTTTGGAACTGGTGTAAAATAGCTTATTTGGAAGTAGATTTTTTCATAAAATTAACTTTGTTTCTCTGCGATACGCATGGAGGAATTGAAAAATTGAAAATTTCTCAAGTAATTTCTCACATAGAATCCGATCTGATTAAAAAAATCTGTATTTTGATGACCTACCCCCTGGTGACTCAACGGTGTCTCTTGGGTGTACACCCGTGCTGCCTGGGAGGATTGATTTGAGTTGACCTAAACACATATATGTGGTTAAGTGAGTATATATACTCATACAGTATTAATAATACAATACATCTTGTAACACATATAATGTCGTACAAACTGCCTTGATTTATTAGAGTTTGTCTATAATGTTCATGCAGTGATTTTACACCGTATTGTGTATATAGATAGATGTTGATAACCACTATGCATAGCCGTGAGTGCAGTATTCAGTGTCTTAACTAATGACGTTCACGAGTACGTACGTAGAGCAAGGAATGATGGAATGAATCAAAGAGAAAACGACTGATATCACGAAACCTCGACGATGGTTGTGTTAGTATTATCTGTGAAGCAGAGAGAGCGAGGAGCTTACGGGTTAGTAAACGTGCAGAAAGCGAAAGTCAACGTCCTGCGGTCAGTTATATGGTCTTGATCTAGTAAAAAAACAAGGTCCGAGTACAAGAAAAACACGTGCTGTCACCACATTTGACTTTGCTTGTTCTGCTGAACGTTGACGTTGAACACGAGTGACAAATCAGAGTCACTACATGAGACGTCATCAGTTAACAAAACCGGTAGTTTATTTCAGATATAATTCCTGGTAAAAAGAGATGAGCTGGAGGACTGGGTTGTATCCCACAATCCCGATCTTTTTACGATCACTGAGACCTGGCTGACACCGGATGTCCGGGACTCCGAAATATCACTCCACGGATACACACTGTTTCGAACGAATCAATCATCGTCACGTCGCGGTGATGGAGTTGTTCTTTTTGTTCGCACGGATCTCCCTGTTCGAGTGCTGGAGAATTACACCCATTCGGAGGGATTTGGAGAAGCCCCGTGGTGCAGAGTCAAACTTTGTGCCGGAAGGTATACCACAGTTGGAGTGATTTACCGCACACCAGCTGTGTACATCCCAGACCTGCTGGTCAGCATACAGGCGTACGCCTGCGATGGACATTATCTTATCTTGGTGATTTCAACGCGTCCCATGTTGATTGGGAAACTGACATCTGTTTTCAGCAGGCAGATTTGTCTTCCAGAGAACTTCTTTTCGCTGTCCGGGCCCTCTCGCTTGTTCAGTATGTTCATTTACCCATGCGGATAGTTGGGGATCAAAGATCCATCCTTGAGCTGGTATTTTTGCCGAGGCAATCAGATACCACTAGGATTGACCTCCTTCCACCAATTGCATCTAATGATGCCTCCGTTCTGCGTATACACTGGAGGCGTGGCGTACCCCAAACGGACAGAACACAGGAAGGACGGAATGTGTGGCTCTCATCCTTTCCGGATATGCACCAGGCTGCATCCCTCACAAATAGGGATTCCCGGAATCCTGAGGATCTGGGTGTATCCTGGGAGTTTGTTCGTCAAAGAATCCAGCAACCCGTACTGGAATTCTCTCCTCCTCACCGCCACCGAACACACGTCATGGGCCCACCGTGGTTTGACCGAAAACTGCGGGTGTGCCTCTGGCAGCGGAATAAAGCCTGGTCCAGGTATCGTGCAACAGACGCACGATATGAGGAATATCGAGGTATTCGGAATTATTGTACTGCACTAAAAAAATGCAAGAGAACCAGATTCGAGGAACGACTAGCAGCGGATTCAGTACAAGCACCAAAGCGATTGTATGCCTACCTCAGGCGAAAAATCAGAGCAACGGCTGGTCTCCCAACTCTCGCCAAAGATGGGGCACTAGCCGAAAAAGATGAGGACAAAGCGGAGATGTTGGCATCACATTATGCTTCAGTGTACACCCCAGACTCCAGCACACTAGCACATCTACTGGACACTGACACTGAGCTGAACTGGACCTCGTTTACAATCGGAGAGGTGACCCTGGAGCTGCGTCAACTAAGGGTTCACCAGTCACCTGGACATGATGGTGTGCATCCGCTGATCCTGAAGGAGCCGGCAGATGAACTTGCAGCGCCACCGTGCAACCTGTTCAATTTGCCATTCACTCAAAGGCGTTTACCGCGGCAGTGGAAGGATGCTGTCATTGTTCCACTGCCTAAAGTCGGGGATAGGAGTGACCCTGAGAACTACCGACCAGTCAGCCTTACTAGCGTTGTGGGTAAAGTAATGGAGTAACTGGTGGCTGCACGGCTTCGGCAGCATTTGGTGTGCCACGGTCACCTGTGTCACCAACAACGCGGTTTCCGGCCAGGTCGCTCATACCTCTCAAACCTGCTACTTGCGCGTGAATGCTGGACCGAGGACAAAGCCAAAGGACACGAAACGGACACCATCTTCGTGGACTTCAGCAAGGCCTTCGATAAGGTGCCGCAGGAACTCCTTCTGCGAAAGCTGTAGGTGTAGGTGTGGTCATGCGGAATTGGCTGCGAGACTTTCTCATCGATCGGAGATTCTTCGTCCGTGTTGGCAAATCGCTCTCTGCGTGGTATTCCGCTCCCAGCGGGGTCCCCCAAGGCTCGGCTCTTGGTCGATTGCTCTTTGTGGTATATGTGAACGACCTGCCCGGTCAACT
>UZAN01047128.1:4567-20012 GCA_900618425.1 Echinostoma caproni
CACAAGTGAGTAGTATCTCACAATAACCCCAAACGGAAAACTGGGATAGTCTGGAACACCATGTGGACCAAAGTGAAGGAACCCTACTATGATCAGCTGATATTCAACAGAGATGACTCGATCTCACTTATCGCGCTTCATGAAGTTTAATGGGACAGACATTTTAATCAGAATCAGTTCAAACTACTGACCATGATCGATCAAATTACACGAGAAATTTCTTAACGTGCGACACTGCTCAGACGACCGCATATTGCATTGTACTTCGTGTACGTGTTAATTCAATGCAGTTTTTGGGCAATATGACAATAATAATGTCAAGCCATGCTTTAACAATCAACTGAACAACTATTTTATTCGTGCTCGCTGTGAAGAGAACAATGAGAACTACAGACTGCAGATGTCACCAGTGCTGGTGATGAAACGGGGACCAGGCTTGGTGAGCTGGTAAAAAAATGAAGTGCTTATCACTGGTCTAGATCAAGGGTACGGGGCAAGCAAGACACGAAATGAGCTTACGGTAAAGAACACGCCAGAAAGAAGGATTAAAAGAAAACGTTTAGCGCAAATTGTTTAATTCTTTCTCGCACCTCATGCATGCCATTTTGAACTAAGTGAGATGTGGGATATTGTAAGTGGTCAACGGTCAACTACGGCATTCGCTTAATTACTTCTTTCAGTGTCTCTGAGCAAATATATTCTGGGAGCGACGGTCGAGTGGTTAGGTCAATTGAAATAGCCACCTAGAGGTTTTTGGTTTGAATCCCGCACCCTCCGCCTATCTTTTCCATTTCTGAAATCCCTCTGGCAACCTTTGCATAACTGCCGCTCCCTACCTGATAATTGACTGTATAGTTGTATACTCAATACAAAATCCGAAATCAAGCGTTCTTGCAACGGACACCCCTCGTGATGGTTCAAGTCATTCAAGACAATGAGAACCTATTCACCACTTTATACTTTGCTATTATCTTAAAAGTTGTCACTCAACCCGTTTGTGCTCGCATGAGGAAAAACGCTAGCAATTAAATCAGCAAGTCCGTTCATGAAACAGAGTTAACCAATCAATATCCTATCTGAGCAGATTACATATTAATTTAACAATACCGCACTCATTGTACCTGTAAACTCAAGGAATTACGATGTGGTCCTGGTGAATTATCAGACAGCGGCCGACAGGCTTCCCGATTGGGTGCTATCATACCCCACACACGCAGCTGCCCAATCTACCTTCACATGTGTTCACACTCGTTGATTCAGTCATGTGATACACAACGCACCCACGCACACCTTGACAAGGCTTACCAGTTATGCGACTCCGACAAGCAATAGGATAAGGCAACCAGTCATATGATCATATACGTACTCACCGCGCCTGTCACCCCACCACTCTGACCCATTCGCGCATTCGTGAACCCAGCCAATCAATGTACTTGACCTTGCGACATTAGCCCGTCAGTCTGGTTGACTAGGATCCGCACACAATCGATTACACACCGGATTATTACGTACGATCTCTGTGGTTCAAATTACGTTGTTTATTTACGCGGACTCGGGAAATCTTGATGTGAGTACCTAACCCTTTCACTATCGGTGTATGCCAATCCCTTATTTACGTGTACTAAATGTTATTTCTTTCTTACAGAACCGCATTGATATTCATATACGTATCCCGTACGATAAGGTGCTTACGTTTTGCTCAGCTCAACTGCGATTGCGAATAAGCAAGCGAACGATCAGACCGAGATAAAATTTACGTTAAGTGGGATCCACGGAGCTTACAGTACTATTACATATTAGATAAGATGCTATTTGTGCGTTTAGACCCACACATGTCTCTATCCAGAATTAACAAGATGGGTTTTCCTCACCTTTTCGGTTTCCGTTTTCAGTGACATTCACCATGTTCACGATATCAGATCCGAATTTGGAATGCCTTTGAAGAAATGGTGCGTCGTGCTCACAGTATTAGATCCTTATGGGAATGTTAAGATTGACCACAACGAGAGAAAACCAAAAAACAACAATTTTCGGCTTTTCAAGTGAATTCACAAGCGAACATTAAGCAAAATCTGTGAGAGAAATCGCATCAATTGAAGATACTTTTGATTGGTCTAGGGGGAGGAAAAAGTGAGTTGGTGTGTTGTAATGATTGTAAAGGTAGTAATAGTGAAGTTACGCACAGAATCCAGGACACGAACTACGCAATAGGAATCACGGAACACGAATAAGAGAACCGATGACACTGGACCGCAATGGCTCGAACTCGCAGTAACCCGCAGGATCGAGACGCGAAGAAAAAGGCCACAAGACAGACGAATCACAAAGTCGTTTATTGAAGGAAATGGAAGTGAATATGTGTACACAAGAAAGGATCATTGGCTACCTTAGTTCCACCAATAATATTGCATCACATCTTGCGTCATATTGCTCTTCTCTGCATTGTATCTGATTGGCTGGAACGGCCCACCAATGACGTGTATCCGGAGACTGTGCACGTGCTACTGGCATCAGCGCTCAAGGTCGACTGACTACCAATGTCCGGAAACTGTACCGCGCTGCTCCAGGGCAGGCGTGATCTCGTAGATCCGAATCACCACATGTGTGTGGGTGGGTGTGGTAATAAATGAGAGCATGGAATGAAGCAAGAGGTCAAAGAGCTAAGGATGACGTCATAGAAGATGGGAAATAAGTCCGTGGGCAGTTTTGTGATGTGGCGAGTTTTATTGTTGTGTTAGTATGCAAGTGTGTGTATGTGTGTGTGTGTGAGCGATTGCGTGTGCGACTGGCATCAGGCCAGTGAACTGATAATTGGGTCCCGTTCGATCGATTGACGCAAAGTGATCGCTATTGATGAACAAGTCTCAGTAATTAATCGTTCGCTATATATGTATTGACTAAACTCGTGCAACATTCTGATTTTCATCACATTCGTTCCTCTCAATGCTTCGTTTTTCCAGCCTCATTCACGGGATTGCATATGATATTTTCCCACATCAGGCGCAACATGTCTGATATAATATTCACTTATGTCACTGCTTCTATTAGCCACATGCCATTAAAATGTAAAATTTCGGAGTTTTGACGACGATTGCTGGGGCATCAGTCGTAAGATAACAAACTCACAGTAAAAAACGTAACTGTAATTTTTTTAAAATAACTCATAGACTATACAGGTATTGTACTTTCATCTCGTCCATGTTCCATCTGCTCTTCTTCATTTTTGAGCACTGAAGGCAGTCGCTTTAGCATGGAGTCCACCAAGTTGACTGCCAAACAGAATTTGCAAGTTTCCTCTAATACACCACACACCCTTACCACTGGCGACCAATGACAAGGTAGATAACTTATCCCTGTTTCTGATAGAGGGAAAAGTTTTCGATTAAATTAAAATAAAAGGCTGCTGCGCGATAATAGAACGAATTTGACATTGAATTTGACCCCTCTAGAAACTTCATAAGTGTGAAAAAATAATATTTTTTTAGGTCTCACCGTTTTCTACCACCAACGTCAAGCGAGCTAACATACAAGCCTTCATGCGTGAAAACTGTCTTCCGCGAATGCATTTTGGGAGTGGCAGTTATCGAACATCTCCTTTATCAATGCAAGAAATTTTGCTATGTCTATATTGGCGTATGCAGGAGACCAACAACAATGCGCCTAATAATCACTTCCCTTCCAACTCGTTAGGTGGTTCAGATATTTACTTCTTTTGACGGGTAAAAAGAAATTCATTAGAAAACTAGCTCAGTAGATCATCTTTCACAATATGCTGAATTACCCGTTGGCCACTAGTGAGATAAGCCCATTACCAAATGGGCGGGCTACGCGATTTGAATTTGTTGATAAAATCAATACACGCTATGCTTCGTTGGGCGTTCAATAACGGCTTTATATCACGTGGCCTCAGGTGCATTTTAAATTGAGCCGTCATTTTACAAACGAAAGAGTGAGGAGAAAACGGTTTATCAGCCTGGACTATCCCCCAGATTGGTTTTGTTCAACTCTGCTCTGCTGCAATCAAATACAACTACCATCTTATTTTGATATTTCCGGTTTTCTCCCTCTCGGTTTATGTCTCGATGGAGAAATTTCTTTGAATATACAGCAAATTGGACTTATGTTCACATAGAAGCGCTTCCACAAGACACCAACTGAGCCATCGGATTTACGCGCCTCTCGGGTTCAATTATATGCCAAATCCTTTTGAAAGTTTCATCCTGTTCGGGCATGGTGACACCACAGGACGCCTATTCAACCTCAAGGTCAACTTTCGAAGATCAATATTTCTGTTTCCTGGACTGTTTTCAGTTCTTCCAGTATTGTAGACAATGTGTGAGTAGTTTGTAGCCACATATTTTGTCAATTTAGTTAAATTAGAATATTTTCATTAATTTGCTTATTTACTGTGCGCTGAATGAAACCAGATTAGAAATTTAGAATGAACTCCCATGGTGCTTTGCCTAAAATATTTTCCAAATCAGAGCTGTAACTTTCGAACTACTACAAATTTTATCGCGACACTCAAGGTCGCTCGAATTCAAACGGTAATAGAAAAGAACTAAGAACATAAATGGAGATAAAGTCAGGAGTCAATACACTTTACTCATAGCGATTTATGATATTGCAAGCTGAAACGGATTCCCGAAATGAGAGTGATGTTTGAATGAGTTTGGTCAACATCTGTATGAGCTGAAACCCTAATTCAGACTAATCGGTCTTTTGAAGTCTATAGAGTGTCAGATCCGTACAGGATTGTTTTGATAAGCCACAACGAGATAAAACCAAACAACAACAATTTTCGGTTGTCGACGTTTCGACCCTCTTGGAAAGCCTTTTTCAAGTGAGAAATTGACGTCGGCAACCGAAAATTGTTGTTTTTTGGTTTTCTCTCTTTGTGGCTAATCCAAACATTCCTATACGGATCTAAAACTCTGAGCATGACGCACAATTTCTTCAAAGATATCCGTTCCAACTTTGAATTTGATACCATGAAATCCATAGAGTGTCCCTCTGAAATGGACTGTAGAGCGATAGCTCAGTCTCTCTCTCAAGGGTCCGAAGCTCGGATGCATTTTTTGGGTGTTTGGATTTCCTGTCATGTTCAGCTACCCGCATCTTTATTTGTCAACTTGTTTGGCCAACGTACGTGGCTGTACACTGTTTACATTTTATCTTGTAAATGAGATTCAATTGATCAGCTTTTGTTCGTCTATCTTTAGATCGCATCAAGAGTGAACGATGGATATTGCTTGCCCGAAATGCGACCCATATATTGAAACGCTTCTATATTCGTTGGATGTCTTCTGATATATTGCGGCGATAAGGTATGGCAATATTTGCAATCCAATCGGTCTTTTTGATTTCCTGTTCTGTAGGTCTTTTAATACTTGAAGTTTCTGTATAAAGCTTGGTTGATATCCGTTATCCCTCAACTCTCTTGTGACTAGTTGAACCTCTTTTGTCCTTTTTGTTTGATACGAGCTGGTTTGCTCTGATCAGGAGGTTGGTCACCACAGCCTTCACATTTATGGTGCGTTCAGAGGAGTAGGATAAATACCTTCTAGTGTGGGTTGGCTTTCTGTACACAGATATCGATAAGTTACCCAAATCACTGAAAGTTACTTAACAGTCTAAGAAGTTATTGTTTTTTTCTTGCTTTGCTGTTGCAAACTTAATGCTTTCGTGAAAATGTTTGATTAATTGTTTGTGAAAGGTTCCATGATATCCTTCTTGCTCACTACAAAGGTATAATCTACGTATCTCCAGCAGATTCTTTGTGGTGTTGGCATAGATGTAAGTATTTTCTCTTCAAGAATTTCCATACAATGTTTGCCACAATGGGTGAGATTAGAGAACCCATTGCCACTCCATTGGTTTGTTGCTATAGAGCTCCGTCATACGTGAAAAGGATGGATTTCAAACATATGTAAATGGCCTTGATGATGTCTTCTATATCAAGTGTGGTTCTATCGCACAAAGAATTGTCATTTGGTGGGAGTATTTTAAGGAGTACGAGAGATTCTTCAATGGGATTATGGGCAAAAAGAGAAAGAGACATTCACACTGATCTAGTTTATTATGTATAGGTTTATGGATAAAATGACTCGCGTTTTTGATGTAAAGTTCATCACATTTTTGGAGTGGATGCAGAATGCTTGTAAGATGTTTTGAAAGGGCATAGTTCGGAGTGTTTGTGTAATCAATTCACCATGTATTCTCGTGCGTCCTAAACAAAACATTGATCTTCGGTAGATCTCTTTCTGTCTACAGGTACTGTACCCAATTGACGCGCAGGAAATAAAACTCCAAGTACAAAATTTCGGTAAAGATAAAGATCAACTGAAGTGTGTAAAAGCCCAAGTTCGGAGACACGCGGCTCCAAAACCGGGCAACAAGTGACAAAAGCGAATGGGCTATCGAGCAAAGCCATTCGCGAGGCACCGCCAGATAAAAGAAGCCAATTATTTAAAAGGGTAAACCAACCAATCATAAACACTCGGTCTGTGGGAGTGGTTTGATCGTCCAACAGGTAAGAGTTTTGCCGCGGATGCGGCATACTCAAGATTGAACAGAGATAACTGATATCAGGCCAAGAACAGTTCACAGACAAACGGAGAAATTTGTACGGAACAATTTGACCTGATGTGGAATGAACAATGCTCAGTCATATCGGAGGGGATGGATGGGCACATATCACAAGTGCAGACATGAGACAGATGTGCTTGTGTCACCAAAATGTACTATGAAGTCCGTAGATCAAAGGTTTCCTCAAACGAATAGGGATGGGTAAAGAATAGAATGAGACTAAAGCTCGAGTGCTCCCAGTTGTCAGGACTTCGGTTATATCATACTAACTGAGATGTATCATGATGTCAATAATCAAAAAGATCGCTTGAGATGCTGTATATGAACGAAGGTACAAGTAATGACAGTTGTGTGGGTGAACAGATTTCAACTGAAGTGTATCAAGTATTTCGAGGTCAAGCGATCTGTGAAGAAGTGTACATGCAATGATCTGAAAGCGGCAGTCAAAAAGTGATCATTGTGGCGATTGCATCACGAGGCGAGATTGGGGGACAAAAGAGTGAAGATCCATAGTACAAAACTGTTTAAGTTGGCTTGCCTTGACTAGTGAGATTTTCCAAGCGGTTTGATTTTTACACCGCCCCATTCGCTTGGCAGCAGTCACTGTGGTGGTAAAGCTTCTCCAAATCAACAGAGGTACCAACAATCTGGCTGCTCTAAGAAACTATCACTCTCTAACTTCGTAGTCACAGTTCGGAAAAAATAATAACTATAGACCGGTCTGGTTGCTGTCTTCCTGCGGGACAATTTGGAACTGAATTAGAAAGCTAACAGAGCTATCAAGATAAGAATGCCAAGTCAGGCGAACTAAAGCTGCACAGACATCAGCAGCCTTACCGTTCTATCTGATTTCTTGAATCAACCAGTAGGCTAATAGAAATCCCCGTGGTAAAAACCTAACACTAGCCAGGACTCAGGAGACTGTTTAACCACGGACGGAGGGATTGGCTTGAGGCGTGAATTGCGAGGTAACCACGCCGTGCTAGCCTCAACCAATACCCGAGGGATGCTGGGAAAAAGTGATGAGCTGGAGGACTGGGTTGTATCCCACAATCCCGAGCTTTTTGTAATCACTCAAACCTGGCTGACACCGGATGTCAGGGACTCCGAAATATCACTCCACGGATGCACAGTGTCTCCAACGGATCGATTATCGTCACGTGGCGGTGGTGGAGTTGTTCTTTTTGTCCCTTCGGATCTCCCTGTTTGAGTGCTGGAGAATTATGCCCATCCGGAGGGATTTGGAGAAGCACTGTGGTGCAGAATTAAGCTTTGTGCCGGAGGGTATACCACAATTGGAATGATTTACCGCATACCAGCTGTGTGCGTCCCAGAGCTGCTGGCCAGCATACAGCGGTATGCCTGCGATGGACATTGTCTTGTCTTGGGTGATTTCAACGCGCCCCATGTCGATTGGGAAACTGACATCCGTTCTCAGCAGGCAGATTTGTTTTCCAGAAATCTTCTTTTCGCTGCCCCGGGCCCTCTCGTTTGTTCAGCATGTTCATGTTCCCACGCGGATAGTTGGGGATCAAAGATCCATCCTTGACCTGGTATTTTCGCCGAGGCAATCAGATACGATTAAGATTGACCTCCTTCCACCAATTGCATCTAGTGATCACTCCGTTCTGCGTATACACTGAAGGCGTGGAGTACCCCAAAACGGACAGACCACAGGACGGACAGAAGGTGTGGCTCTCATCCTTTCCGGATATGCTTCAGGCCGCATCGCTCACAAATTGGGATTCCCGGAATTCTGAGGATGTGAATGTATCTTGGGATTTGGTTCGTCATAGAATCCAGCAACTCGTACGGGAATTCTCTCCATCTCACCGCCACCGTACGCACGCTATGGGCTTGCCGTGGTTTGACCGAGAACTGAAGACGTGCTTCCGGCAGCGGAATAAAGCCTGGTCCAGGTACCGTGCAACAGGCGTAGGATATGAGGAATATCGATGTATTCGAAATCATTGTACTGCACTTAAAAATTCAAGAGAACCAGATTCGAGGAACGACTAGCTGTGGATTCAGTAGAAGCACCAAAGCGATTGTATGCCTACCTCAGGCGATCAATCAGAGCAACGCATGGTCTCCCGACTCTCGCCAAAGTTGGGACGCTGGCCGAAAAAGATGAGGACAAAACGGAGATGCTGGAATCATATTATACCTCAGTGTACACCCCAGACTCCAGCACATTGGCACATCCACTGGGCACTGACACTGCCCTGAAGTGGACCCCATTTACAATCGGAGAGGTGGCCCTGGAGCTGCGTCGACTAAAGATTCACCAGTCATCTGGACCTGGTGTGCACCCGCTGATCCTGAAGGAGCTGGCAGATGAACTTACAGCGCCACTGTGCAACCTGTTCAATTTGTCATTCACTCAAAGGCGTTTACCGAAGCAGTAGAAGGACGCTGTCATTCTTCCACTGCCCAAAGTTGGGGATAGGTGTGACCCTGGGAACTACCGACCAGTCAGTCTTACTAGCGTTGTGGGTAAAGTAATAGAGCGACTGGTGGCTGCACGGCTTCGGCAGCATGTGGTGTGCCACGGTCACCTGTGCCACCAACAACACGGTTTCCGGCCGGGTCGCTCATGCCTCTCAAACCTGCTACTTGCGCGTGAATGCTGGACCGAGGACAAGGCCAAAGGACATGAAACGGACATCATCTTCGTGGACTTCAGTAAGGCCTTCGACACCGTGCCGCACGACCTTCTGCGAAAGCTGTCCAACCTAGGTGTAGGTGCGGTCATGCTGAATTGGCTGCGAGACTTCCTCATCGATCGGAAATTCTGCGTCTGTGTTGGCAAAGCGCTATCTGAGTGGTATTCCGGTCCGAGCGGGGTCCCCCAAGACTCGGTTTTTGGTCCATTGCTCTTTGTGGCATATGTGAACCACCTACCCGGTCAACTGTGCAGCCCATCCCTCATGTGTGCGGATGACATCGCAATCTGGCGTACAATCAAGGATCCGAATGATCGAAGTTCCCTTCAAGCGGATTTGAACAACCTGCCTCAGTGGGCAGACACCTGGGTTCTTCCAGTCAACACAGCAAAGTGTGCTCACCTGCATTTGGGGCGTGCTGACTCAGGTGTAGTCTAACTTCCAGGGAACCGCATTGCGCAGAACATAGTGCGAACTAGACCTGGGTGTTATGGTTACGTCATCACTAAAGACCCGAGGCAACACCGATTGGGTCTGTGTTAGCGCATGGAGCATTCTGGGGCTTATTCGGCGGTCTTTCAACCAGTTCACGATGGACGCTTTCGGGCTGCTGTACGCTTCCCATGTCAGACCCAGACTTGAGTATGGTGGTGCGGCGACATACCCGTGCACGGCTGGTGAACTGGATAAGTTGGAGCCTGTACAACGTGCTGCCACTGGACTCGTTGTTGGACTACGCGGGATCAGCTATGAAGGTCGTCTGCGGGCTACTAGTATGTTCCCAATTGCGTATCGACGCCTCAGGGGCGATCTCACCTGAGAGGTGATATGGGCTCGGAGCTGCAACAGTACTTCCGTTTACGGACAGGGAACCGCACGCGGGGGCACTCTCTCAATTTACGGAAACTTCAGTCAGTTGGTGTTCCGTTAGTCTACCGACTCTCGTGTAGGTCAACAACACTCTGAAATTTCCTTCCAGCGATTGTGGTAGAAGAGAAGACAGGCGTTGCTTTCAAACGGCGTCTGGATGAGCACCTGAATGGGCTATGGAGGAACAAACACTTGTGATCGGACCTTCGACCCAGTGGTGATGAGGCTTACACGGGCACTCTACCCTCAATCCTGAGAACTGAAGACCTGAATGGCCAAGCCATCTGACCAAATACGGTTTTTGAGAATAAGACTATCATTAATTGACCATCTTCGTCCTTCTTCCTTTGAGGAAGGCTAGTTTGGACATGTATATCTTGTGCTGCATTGCGCTGACACTTGAGTACATGTGAGACCTAGCACTCTCAGCATGACCTCGACATTGCTAGCTTCCCCAAATATCTGAATAATGCGTGAACGGGGATATATATATATATATATTTCAATTAGCTTATCTGAGTCACATCTAGCAAATCAAGGGACTGTTTCTTCAAAAGTTGTTCTTTATCGGGACAAATTCAAGTTAAAAACATCCATGGTTCAATGTGAACCGGGCGTGTTAGCTCAGGCACTGAGACCACGTGAACCGCGATCTCGTTGGAAATCCCGACGATTCCTCTCCGCAGTTCTTGGCAGAATTCAATCGATACATGTTTTGTTGCATCAAAAGGTTATGGTACAATGCAATTACTAAATTATTTGTTGTCGTATGTTTCCATTATCCGTTAAACCAACATGGTAGGAGTAATTTGTTCAGTGGTGAATTAAGCATTATCATCAAGGCAATTTCACTTCTATCACGTGATTAGTCCCAGTTAGTAAGTCTAGTGANTAGTGAGGTACAGATAAATTACGAAAAATAGGTGCGACCTGGGGTAAAGATTGCAAAAGTTCGATGGATTTTACAGCATTGCTGCAGGTCACTTGCTGTTAAGCACCATAGCAACCAAAGTTAACGCCCCCAAATGACTAATACTTGACGATGTAATGTATAGACATTTACACAATCCAAACTTATATGTGAAAAAGACGGAACAATAAATATTAACTCCAGGGATGTCGAAAAATGGGCGAAAAATTGAAAGCAAATAACCGTGATTCAAGCTTTGGGAATTGTGCCCCATATTGGACGAGAAATCACTTTATTAAATAGGGTGTGATTAAGTTGTTCTCAGAATATGATGATGGTTGAAAATCGATGAGTAACACATCAAATAGTGATTTACCTGCGTGTCTTTCCGTAAGCAATTGATGCCTTTTTTTGTATGTGTATGTGCGAAAGCCATTGTGAGATTAGTTCTGTACTGAGGTTGAAGTGATTTAAAAAGAAGAGGGGGAAATTTCTCCGCCCAGCCGATGGGAATTTGGTTTCAAAATGATTTGTGTATTTTAATATCTCTGGTCACCCATAATATTACCTTAGGTTATCCGGATGAAATAGACTAAGGACAGAATCGGGAAGTGGCTGATAAATTCTGGACACTGTCGAAGTAACAACGGACAAACTCAATAGAGTTGCACATATGCCGACGAGGTGACAATCAGTGGCATGTTTTCATCTCTTCACTGGTCCAATACGGCAGAAAACGATGGTTCACAAAGTTAGACAGCTTATGAGTTATATCATATTACGAGACAGGTAGGTCGGTTCTGTCGTAGTTTACGACAGTAAACACAAGACTGCCGTCTTGTGCCAGCAAAACTGAAACAAAATCGGATAAAAAAGTGCGAATTACGGGGTTCAGTCTCTCTCTCTCACTTTAGTTATATCTATGGGATGAATCTTTCAGTGGTAAATGCGTACATTTCTAGTGAACTTCTTGCCCAACCAGTTCTTCTTGAGGGTGGAGTAACAACGGATTCTTGAATGGAACAACTTTTGTTGGACAGCTTGTGGTGACTTCAACTATTCAGCTATTAAAATCAGAGCAACGTGGGAAGGATTATGAAAACAACGTAACGTACCTAGTGAAATATTCTGGTTCAGCTTATTACACGCTGGTGGAAGGGGTGATAGAGAGGACCTTAGATTGCACAGAAAGCATATCATGGTTCCATAAATTTAAGCAATTAAGGGTTATCATCGTTACATTCATAACAAGGGCGTTAGTGCGTCTGGTCCGAGGGGTTCGATAACTCGTACCGGTATCCGTCGAGTAAACCATTATTGCCGTTGTAAATCAATCCGAACTAGTCTATAGTCTGTGTTAGCGTGCCAAGCCTTACCACTCAGCACCGATGAGATGGAACTGTATGGCTGGAGGTGAACATCGCTCATTTGAAATACGAGCGTAAAGATCATTTCAAATTGTTCCGGACGAATACGGAAACTTTGGACGGATTCCTTTTAATTTTGCTCAACACAAACTGCATCCTCCTGAGGGACTTTGTACAAACTACGCTGTTGATATGCTTTGCCTTCTGTTCCAAATATGGAGCCCTTTATTCACTAACAAATTACGGGTGGTCACCTGAATGAACATGTCAATCACCGCAACATGCCCCCCCCAAACGACAGAATCTTGATACTGTGACAGGAGTGTAGTGTTTAGTTCACCAAATGTACCAAAACGATTTCCAATTTCGGTGATATGCTTAATTTCCAATCATTTTTCAACTAAAGACGCCTGTGTTTGTCTAATTAAATGCATTTTGTGCACCCTGTCATAACTAAATTAGACGAAAAAGATCCACCAAACGTATACTATTTGGCGTAGCCCATATAATCACTTTACTTTACTTTACTTTCAGATCCATATGTATGGTTTAATTTCTTAATCGTAGATCAGAGCGATCAATACAAATAAACGATATTCGAACCTTATATTTATATGATTTTAAATGATCAGTAAAAATTCTTTCACTGTTTTCCTCATGAAAATTGTTCATGACATTTATTTAGCCTGATAAACGACAGATATACGTGCTGAATCAGATGCTTAAAGTAATCACGTTCTCAAAGTCCAGACGACAGAAACATTTCAAGCACAAGGTTTGCATTCAACAGGCATAGGGAAACTGTGACGGACGTACCTCAGACATGGTTTAACTTGAAAGATGAAAAAATAAATCCAAATAAACGTGCCCAAAATTAATCGGCAGAAGTGTTGGATGACCGCGAGAGCACTGGAATCAATGCTCCTCAGGGATAATCAATAGCATTCAAATCAGTTCACCTGTGACCCAGTCAGCTGATCAGGCGGTAGATGAAACAAAAGCATGCAAACATCACTGATTAAATCACGTTATTCGTGAGTAGAAAGACTTCAACTGGATTAAATAATTGCTTATCAGTTTAGGACTTTGACTTCATTTGAGACTCGTTGATTCTAGCCTTGCCAAATCTGAAACTCTTGCGCATTGCCTCATTTAAAATGTTTATGAGAAGCAGGCGTGTCAAGCTGTACGGTGACAGGTATTCATTTGAGCAAGAAAATATCATGCTGTGTTGATGGAGAGTCTTTTGGCTCCATTGATTGAGTTTACGCTTTGGGTTTTCGACCTAATACGTACCACTTGGTGAAAGTCATTTAGACTTGTCACATCTTTTGTTTGCCGATAATTTCGGGGAAAAGAATATGAATTCTGCAAAGTGCTAACTCATCAGAATAGAATATATTTGACCATTCAAGTATCAGAAAAAACTTGTTTAGTGACTGTGTGGTTAATCATCTTAGTTCACAGATCCAATCACCGGGCATTCCTGGGATGTGCATTAGGTTACTCCCTTTGGGCTGGCGAGTTCGTCGGTCTATGAAGTGAAGAGCATGAGAGCAAGAGGGAGAGGAAGAGATCAGGAACAGTTTACCGATATAGGATGCAAATGAACCGTATGTGTGCAGATATAGCTGGTTATGATATTCACCACCGCGAAGCCTGAAATTACATGCTTTGCGGCATCATNNTGCAAACCTTTGTGACGAGCTATGGTGTAGTGGCTTCAGACCTACAATGTAGCATGTTCGAGAGGTGTCACCATCCTCGGTCTGCCTGTTCCGTATGTATGTTTTCACTTGGTTGCAAGCATTGGTTACTTGGAGCATTCGGTCGCGCATCCATTTCCTCTGTAGCATGGATTCCGCCATGATTGTCGATGTCCTGAAGCCTCTTCAGCTAGGTCTTTCATGTTTGTTTAAGTCATTCCCACCTCCGGTGAAGTACTTTCACTTTAAATGGTACGTGAGGTCAATGTTACATCTTCGCTTGCTAGGCATTTCAGTTTCAGATACTCTCGAGTGTAATCCGGCTGCACTTTCCGTGTTTTTAAGGGAACAATATATTTTCCCTTGACTAACTGGTTGTTGTTCCTGATACCTACCGTTTTATCGAGAAACACGTGAGATAAGAGACCGGATTGCTTCCACGGGTCGTGAGATAGCATCCCCATCCGTCAGAGTGAGTGACAGGAGCTGATGTAAACGTGTGCCCTTCCTATTCGTTCCTATAACCCACCAAGGTTTGAAGAACTCGTACAAAATTGGTGAGCAATAAATGCATCTCAGTTGCAAAATATCTTGACGAGAAAAAAAAACGGACACAAAAATTTAGAGTAAAATGTGAAAACGCAGGTAACAACCAGGTGGAAACAAGTCAACTTTTCTGTCGCGTATGATCAACACACGGTTAGAACAAGTAAGGAGTGAACCGCGACAGGTAAACAAAAGGGTGAAAATACTTTGGTTATATTCTATAAATAATTGTTTCTGTCAAGTATGAGAACAGGTCTCGATGAGCAATTGGAAGGAGAAAGTGGGGACGAGGTTGCGGGACTCAGTTGGGCAGATAAGCTCCTCGAAACCGGTGTTTTATTCACACATGCATACACAAACATTTACATTATGTGCTATGGAAGTTGGATGCGCTGTTATTCTACACGGGACTAGGGATTTTAAAAGGAAAGATCATGCTGAAACCAGAAAACTGCGAGGTACAGTTACTCTGATCGTAAGTCTGACGAACTTTCGTCTTGAATGAACCGATCGTGATCCGATTCCACCAGGCGGAATGCCTCGAGAAATTCGTTGAAATCAATTTGACCATCCTTGTTCAAATCGATCGACNGAGCCATATCAGCTATGCTCTTCTCGTCTAGATTGTTTCGGTTCGGGAGTCGAAGACACGCAGTGGTAAACTCTTCAATGGACAAGTGACCTGCAAATAAAATTGATTTCGAGAAATAAATTGTTCCTCTTTGAAAAGAAATTTGAATTTAAAAAAAAAATTCAACACAACTTGTGATGCAGGGAGCGCATAATGGGCAA
>UZAN01047129.1:10864-24918 GCA_900618425.1 Echinostoma caproni
CATGCACTTTTCGTCCATTCCATCTCTTCATTCGCCTACCACACTTGATTCCCCCTCTCATTCTCGTGACCGTTGTCCCTGACCTTGATATGGTCTGACTCACCCTACACTATTACTATCGTATGGAGTTGCCTAATCTTATCCGGATTGGTCTTCAGTCTCACCCATGTGTCGCCCTGTCCCATGTGCACTTTGACGTTATTTCACTTATCGCCTGTTCGTTTGAAGGAGTGGTGAACTCCCTCGTTTGCATCTTGGTTCTCGATTGGCATTGTTTATTTCGCCGGTTTAGGCATACCCCCTGGGAACGCCACGATTTGAGGTGTGTTGTTTATGTAATTGTGATGCTTAATATTTACAGTACCGCATACTTATTCGCTACTGTTGGAGTCGAATAAACCTCTAGAAAACTTGGACTTGGCTTCTGAGGTTGCGCGTCACTCAACGTTGATTTAGATAGTCATTTGGATTTAACACCCGCATACTTTGGTCAAATACGTGATCTCGTGCAGCACGTTACCCCTGTTTTTCATCTTTCAGGAGCTTTTACAGGAACTGAAATCAATGCATACCTTAAAAGAACTTGATCTGTCTGGGAATGCAATCACCCTGATAAACCACTACGAATCACTCGTGCTTTCTCATAAACCGTCATTAAGGTTGTTTGACCGGAAACTGGTGCAACCGGGAGCAGAGAACCGTGCAAGAAATGTCACAGACAAACTGGAAAGGCCCGTGTTGGAACGGATCGGATTTGGCACATATATCACAAAGTAAAGTATAGTGACCAAAAATGTTTTCGAGTTTCTATATGCTCTGGCCCTTTGCGGGTAAAGTTTACGTTTTTTCAACAGAAAAAGATTCATTTGATTCACTTACATAAACGAGGTGTGATTAACTTAAAGGGCGTATTTTTTGGTAGGGAATGACAGAGAGAAATGCTGAAATAGAATAGCTGACAGGATCACCGGGGATAAATGGGAGTGTTAAAGAAGCGACATAAATACAGGGCACTAAACTTATAAATCTCATTAAGTTTGTTACCTTAAGCCCGTGGTTATAGGTCAAATCCATCGCCAACTCGTTTAGCATAAAACATTGCGAAACTAAAATTTACAGGTGGCCATAAGTGTTAAAAAATTTTCGAAGATCGACGCAAACCTCAACGATATTATCAAGGAGCCAGCACAAGTGGAAACCGAGTATTTGGTCCATGAGGCATCTGGTATTCATTCTCGAGAGCATTTTTAAAGCCTTTGCAACAGTGAACACAATTTTATCTTTTTTGTATTGTTCATGCCAACTCACAAACTCCACAAGCTCCTGATCATGATCATTTCTGGGGGTAAAATCTTGAAATTTCATTGATTTCATTCATATTAGTGCGTATTTCAATGTGATGGAACTTGTTTTGCGCTGACCCATATGTACAATACATGAAAGAGTATTCAATTACTGGCATCTTGCGTCCAAGTTGTTGATCATCGATTTTATAGCCCTGGGGTAAGAATTTCGACTCTATAAGGTCTATATTTCCACTCTTGCCCGACACACTCACCATAGGTGAGTCTCAATCTCGACAAATCAGATATCCAATGCTGTTTTTTTCGATCACAAACGAAATTCTATTGCAAAGAAACAGTGGCATCCAAGATTCGATGCATTCCATGGATTGCTTGCGTCTTATTATTGGGCCATCTAGCTTATACCGGACTGACCAGAATTACCAAGCAAGGTATGTTCAAATGTTCTATTCAATAATAGTCACCAAGTTCAATTTGATCTGTTTGCCAAGTTTGGCAATTTGTTTGCAAACGTCTCATCATCAACCGAGGTAAAACCTTTTCCCTACTGTTTGGATACGACCTTATCGGTAGAAGTTCTATTAGGCTCGAGTTATATTTACGATCTAGCGACTCCATCCATCCACATGGACAAAACATCATGAAAATATAGATATGTGCACAGTTTTGATGATGATGTGATGGTTAGATTTAATGACCTGAACGGTGACTCTGTAACAGTTTCCCGGAAGACTGCGGTATAAGCTGTCAATAACGGTTATTATGTTTGGCACGTGTCACGAAATTTCGTATCACTGGGACAAAATATATTCGTTTGCACCGACATATGTGAAATGGTAAAATATGCACAAAAGCATCCAATGAACTGTGTGCGTTCCTGTAATTCCGTTATTTGAACATTGGGAAATAAATCCTCATCACGTGCAGCCCTGCTTGCTAGTTGGATAAATTTCCAATCGAGACTTTGAGTCAGTTAGTTGGTCTTATGGACCCTTTAAGTGCTAAAGGTCGTTGCATACCATGTATCACTACTGAGGATTTGAGGCCACAGTTACAAACATCGTGTATGGTCAATGTGGCAGACAAGCTCGTTTTCGGTGTATCCTTTACCAGCCAATACAGCACTCTTTTATAAGTCACAAAATCACATAATTCAAGAAAACAGAAAAAATGTAAACATAAAGCCGGTCGCCAAATGAGTGTGAAATCGTTTATGTATTTGATTCATTCGACAGTACGAGTGAACTCTCATACACTCCTTACGGTATTATCCGTGGTATCCATACACATGCATATAAACACTGACATTATCTGCGTTTTTTTCTGTTTCTTGGATTATATGATTTCGTAACCTATAAAAGAGTGCTGTGTTTGGCTAGTAGATGATGCGCCGAAAACAAGCTTGTTTGCCAAATTGATTTCTTGATGCAGTCCATGGGTATTTTCCAGCATTGTGTATAGCATTGCATGGCAATGAGTGAAGCAGGTATCCCAACTAAACTTCGGTCAAAAAACAACCGTTATACAGAAACAATAATGATAAGTGCCGTGTATATTATTGATGAGTAAAAGTAAATTAGAAGAGATTCATCTACGAAGATGTCTAAAAAAGGTTATGTGTAACCTCATTTATTTAAGTTATTATGCGGTAACGATAAATGTGTATACAAGATGTTAAACAGCGAAATGAGATCCGGTCGAGGTACGGAAACGACATAAAGGATATATAGGGAAGCGGAAAATGGCTGAAGTAGCCTAGGTTTTCACAGGCAGAATGTTCACATACCAAGATACGAGAACCGTGCCATTTTATAAAAAGAATGCTGATTTTCTTGAATGTCTGCTGATGCATATCGTAGCTCGTTTGAACCCTAGGTGAGAAATGAGTAAGTGATAGAGTATATCTCAACGGGTAGCATTTTAGTTCATAGATGGTTTTCCTACCTGGTACCCCTCAACGTGGATGAAACCAAACGAAAGACAATCCTTGAGGTTGTAAAATAAGGTTAATTTCGATAAAAATCTATAAAAGGGATTGTCGGCAGGATCGTCTTAACGCGACAGTAGTTTATCCCCACACACACACCGCGAGAAGTGCACAGAAAAACAAAGGATTTTGACTGACAAACAGTCTGACACAAGCTGAGTACGTCAGATTGATATGCACGAGTGAATTCGCAGAATCCGACAAGGGTAAATGCAGTGTCCCATCAATCCATAGGTACAAAACCTGTTCGTTTTTTGTATTCAGCTGATATACATTGTAATACACCAAAATAGCCAAACTTTATAGAGAAATGACTAAATCTCATGGGATCTTTACACCGTAGCCTTGAATTTGGACACAAATAATTACATTCACCAGGGTCGGTCCATCAGGTGTTTCGATGCCTTATGGAGCCCAAACGTAAACCGAAATAGAGTTTTGAGCGCAAATAACTTGGAATTAGAGCGAATTCCGGGTGACGTAGAAGTAGAGCAGGCAATTTAGCTGGCTTCTCCGTAGAACACCAGCTTGAGAGAAGGTCCTGTGAAGTGATCATTGATGAATACTGGGTAATTCCATAAACCGGTTACACTACAAATTAGAAAACTTGACTGCAGTTTAGTTGCACTTTTATCCTGTGAAACTGATTCTAATGACAGTGGGCAATCAGAACTCACAGGTCTATTCACCCACGACCTTGTGGGTCGTCTGCACATCTGGACGCGACAGGACGGGGGAGGAGGACTCATCCGTATTGTTTTTACCTTTCGCTGCTCGTGAAAAGCAACTCACAGTTGTTAGTCTGTACAAAATGGACTGAAGGGAAGATGAAGAAGCGCATTTGGTTTGACTGATCGCGTCAGGACTGAGTTTGCGGACAACATGCGAAGGATTCAAGAGTCTCAATCCGCCTAGTAGAAAACTGGTCACTGCAACCACATAGAGCGCTTTTTTCTAACCGGATGGGTTTGGTGCAGAACAAATAGGTTCAGGAAGAAGCCAAACCCCACAGAGGAGTTAGGAAATAATTTGAAATGTTTGCGTTTTCAACCCCCCTCCCCCCTAGTTCAGTCAAGAGAAGAAACAATATTCCTTCTTTCCACCTACATGACGGAATAGCAGAAAATACCAAGCTTACTGGAGACAAACGTTTCTGCAACAACAGACCATGTCGGTTCAAATCTCTAATTCACTGTCCGCCCCTATCGCCGTTTCTCGCGGAGTCCCCCAGGGTTCCGTGCTTGGTCCTCGACTTTTTCTCTTGTTCATAAACGACCTACCGAATATCCTAGAACCACAAACATTATTGTTTGCATCGACGTCAAAATCTGGAAGACAGTGACAGAAAGTGGGGGTTCACTGGAAACTCCAATGAACACTGAATACAGCTCACAAATGGTCTATTAAGAACCAAATCCAATTTAAAGTGTGATTTCGCTAGGCCACGATGGTCGGTTTCCTTATTTCCTCGGAAACGAACTGCTGTCACATGCATCGACGGAGAAAGACTTGGATGTTATAGTCCACGAAAACCTGAGCTGTGCTATTAACTGTGCCAGGGCGTCATAAACAGCACTCAACCATGTCGGCCTACTTAAACGTGTTTTTGGTCGTTTTGAATCATCTGCTGTCAGCATACATCCGGCCGCATATTGTGTATGTCATTNATGTCATTCAGACCTGAAATCCATGGTCACAAAGTAATCGTAAGATTTTGGAGCGTCCACAAAGGCTCGCCACGAAGATGGTCACAGGGCTCTATTATGATTTATACACGGGGAGACTGCAGTTATTAGGTCTATACTCTGCTCAGTATTGTTGGGTTCGGAGAGACTTGATTTTAGTGTACCAAATATTACAACCCAAACGACCCTTGCCGCCCACTTTTGACGTTGTCATCAAACATTCATCTACGGGGATATCTATTCAAGTTACTACTCCAAAAATCTCGACTGGACTATCGACGTCATTCCTTCGCCGTCAGAGTGTGCACTGTCTGGAATTTCTTACCATCTCATATCTTTCGTGCCACGACGATTGATTCTTTCAAGGTAAAACTTGACGAATCATCAACACACATTACACTTCAACATCCATGAGCACATATAACACAACCCAAAAACAGCATATGGAATTTTATTCATCATAGTTACAGTTCAATTAGTGTTAACACCCTACGGAACAAGAAAGGCATCTGCTTGTAAGCAATGTCCATTATAAAACTTTGACCCACGTGTTATGATGGAAACCCAACATTGGGTAGCTCTTCCAAGTGATCTTTCATGGTATCATCACAATAAAAATATCTATACTAAAGCTCACAAAAGGACCCTTAACGGATTCAGATTTCAAAATCTAAGGAGTCACATTTGTGGGCTACACTTGACATAGTAAATTCATACACAGAAAATACAGGAGAGCATGTGAATGGACCTCGGTTGTGATCACGCCTAAACATTTGACACAATCTAACTGGATAAAAATGCAAACGAATCATAGATGGAATTTCTACGTAGCAGTGCTGTATCCTGCTCAGTGAATCATCACCAGAATATGACGAGAATAATAAGACCAACGTGGTACACGAGGGTCACAGCTCACCGAATTCGGCTGCACTAATATTTCTATGGTCCTAGTGCTTGCAGCCTTTCACTATGGATATCCCCGATTACGGTTATTTAAGTATTTCGAACACAAACATTTATCAGAGTCTTGCCATTCGTTTTCATTGTGCACTTAGCTCTTACATTATGCAATGAAGAGAACCGATAACGTTTTGAGAATCGCAATTATCGATGCATGTTTTAAGTGCGTGTCTGTAAGTGAGAGAGATAGAGAGCGAGTCACGTGACTGATTTTAAGCATATTGAACGTGAGAACCGTGCGTTGTTAAGTATGCAATAATGAGCATTTTCATGCATCCCCCCCCGCTATCAGTCCAGAATGCTTTTCAGTTACCGAAGGAGCTTGCAAAGGATTGCGTCCGGTGAAGAGAGCAGGGGTCACGCCTGGAACGAGTCCAACATTAACTGAGCTGGTTCACAAACATTTTCAACCGAAGGCATCAGTTACTTTTAAACATTTAGATTGGGGATCAGTTCCCAAGACACTGGAACGACGCCATGGTTCGAAACCGGAGCACGCGATTTTCACCGTCATCAAAGCCAAATTCTGAATAACATTCCTCTGTGTATAGCAAAATTTATACTCTCACCTGATTTACTAATTTCGCTTGACAGCTTACACCATATTCCATATCTTCAGGCTCTGTTTATGCATCAATGCTCTCAATGTAACACAGCAACAATTTCTTTTCCCTAGGGCAGTTTCTTCACTCGTAACCTGAGAACAAACATCGAATGTGACACGTGTCTGTGCGTTTTTGTCTGAGGAGGCCATTTCGGGCTGGCATTTATGATTGTTAGTTGCAAACTCGATCATCATCGACGTAAACAACTGCCTCAATAAATATGTTCAACTGCCTTAACAAACTTTGGACAGTTACTGAGGCAGATCAGTACATTTTAGTCCACCGGATCTTGCCATTGTGTTGATAACGTAAAGCTTGAATAAATATTGGTATATTGGTGGGAGTGAATGAACCTTTAAGGGGTACCTAGTAAACAAGGGGAGAATTTGAAATTTTTATTATGGGTAAATTACGAAGCTGATGCTTATTGACTCCCATAGGATCTGTAGACACTGGATTGGGTAGGTAGTACAATTAAATAGCAAATTATGATGTTTACTCACGTTTGCTGAAAAGTTAGGTGTTTCAATGTTTCATCCAGTCGTGACTTGAATGAATCGATGGTTGGTACACAAACAACTTGAGGTGGAAGAGAACTCAGGTATTACAAAGTCTGAGGCTGAAAGAATGACGCCTGCAGACTAGCCGAATCTTTTGGAGCAAGTTTAAANGTAGAGCACTACACGGGTGGTTAGGTTGCTGTCGTATTTGATATGCGAGGATCGTGCCGCCCTGTATTCGGCGGTATTCACACGAATAGAGTCCGAAAATTTGCAGCCTTTAGCCGCAGGTCGTAGATTGTAACCCTTTAGCCATTTTGATTGCTGTTCTCTGCGGACGGTTGAGTGCCGTTTGGTCGCGAATAAGCCATGAATTCCAAGCCTGTATAGCATACTTGGTATGTGGTCTGTATGCTGATAGAAAACGGGTTGATAGGTCGGTTTCAAATGATCCAAAAACACGTTTTAGCAATCCAAGGTGCTTGCGCAATTTGTGGAACACCCTAGATCCTCACGAACGATAAATCCCGGGTCTTTTGAATCACTTCCGGCTAACTAGCATTTCACAGGTTCTTTACATACCGTTTGAGAGATCTGGAAGCTGGAGATGGTAAAGAAAGGTTTTGGAACAACAGCTCGATCAATCAATTCCTTGAATAATCGCACAATCGCCTCCACCTTAGCGAACCCGACTTCAACAGCATATTCACGTTGCTTAAAACTGCAGACTATCCGAAATACTTCAGTTTGTAAATTTTTTCCATAGACAGCGTACAAAAAAGTTAAAGCTAAAACTTTGCGATTTATCGCATCAGGCAGTCATATGTACTTGATTGACCAAAGTATGGGTGAGCAAGAAGAGTAATACTGCACAGAAGAACCAGTGGTTTGCACCAAGTAGGAAAGCGTTACTAATTCCATGTCATCGCTTAATTTTATATTGATGCAACTAATTCACCATGGATTTGGTCTTTTAGGGCCTATTTTTCGTAGCTTTTGTATCACTATACCACTTCATTCACTATTCACTGGTCTAGCTTACTTGGCGTTAGTTATATTGAACAGTGCTCTTTTCTTCGTTCAGTCTCGATACAATGAAATAATTTATGTTCAATAAGAAACACCTTTTTGTTATATAAACCAATTACGAGAACCTCGATCTGTTCCCAACCCACATATATGCATCACCTAAACTGTTGTACAAAGAACGCTCTACCAACCGGGCTACAAGACGACGTCTACAGTTCTGCTAGTTTCACACTTTGGAAGAAACAAAATAGTAAACCGTGGACAGTTCGCTCTGCACTCAAGTTCACCCATTGCACTTCGATGATGTTCAATGTTCAATGTTCTTCAGTTAGAGGCAGAGGGTAATTTTCCGTATGAGCCTCATCACCACAGACTCGAAGATCTCATTCATGATAGATCTGCATACCACATTGTTCGCAGGACGCTGTCGAGCTTCCTCTTGAACATCTTATCATTGACCTCTTCCACCACGTCAGCTGGAAGGGAGTTCCAAAGATTGGTTACCCTTCGCGATAGCCGGAACCGAAGAGGTAATCCTACGGACGAAAGCTTCAACAGCGTAAGTCCATGTCCACGAGTCCTGGTCTGCTCGCGCAGAGGGAAATACTCCATCAACTCCGGACCCATGTCACCGCGAAGAATACGTCACACACAGATGATATCACCCCGTACTCGGCGATAGGACTCCGGAAACAATCCAGTCGCATGCAATCGTTCAGTGTAGCGACACCCGCGTAACCCGGCAATCATACGGGTGGCAGCTCGTTGGACTCTCTCCAGCTTCACCATTTCAGCAGTTGTATAGGGATATGCCGCGGCGCTCGCGAACTTCAAGCGAGGTCTGACGTGGGAGGTGCACAATGCCTTAAAACCGTCGTATGAGAGTTTGGAAAACGAACGACGAATGATCTAAGGGATAAAATGTAGTGGCCGTCGGCTTCCATGTTATTTGGTTTACTCGTATATTTCTGCAACGGAATTTTGAAACAGCAAATGGTGGGTGAGATCTCGTTGCTCAACTGGTTGAATGCACCGTGTAAAGCATCATGGGCAAAGTGCATGTGTATGGGTTAGCAACCCTCTGAGGCCCATGGTCTTCTCACAGATGAATGAAATAAAGAATTTTTGAAATCTGACAAACAATATAACGTAGATATCGCTCTATTTCCAGTATTCGAGTTGGACAACGACAAAGGAAATACACTTCCAGACTGGATAATTTCTTTCTATTTGGTCGACCAACAAAGACAGCACTGAGAACAAACGGAGGAGAGAACTGAAAAGCTGGGAATTGATGTGTGATGCCCGCAGTAAGTTTGCTATATCTTGTACAAGGAAAATGAAAAACGGTCTGATCAGCTACCAGATGGCCGAGTGAGTAATATGCTTTCGTTTTGCCTGTGCGACCGCGGGATCGATGGATCCTCATGAGACCCAACTGGGTCAAAACAGCCATCCACTGCTTCCCAGCATTTTCGTTCCTTCTATTTTCTCTTTACACGACGATATTCACTATATCAAATCTCCCGTCACTAGCAAATAAACGGAAGGCCACAGGTGAGATGAACGAATGGTGACCCAACCGAAGGGAACTGATGTTTTCTATGATCCGGTAAGAATAGTTAAGAAAAATGAAGTGAAAAGGATTTACGGTCCACGATAGTAGCTTATACGCACCAAAACCGTCTCGAAATCTGTTGCGTGCTCCTGTTAAACAAGTTTGGCAAAAATTATTTAAAAAAATCTTCCATTTTTAAAACCACTAAATCCCCGATTCTGGTTTCCATCCCATAGTCACTTCCATTTTGAATCAATACAGCAAAGGTAAAAAGGAAAGGTTTTACGAAGTTTTACCCCACTGAACGTTTAAAATTTGAGGAAATTGGATGTACAAAAAGACCTCAGAGGTAAAAGAGCCATTATTTACAGCACTCCATCAAGTCGTTTATTGTTTTCATACAATGACATAATGTGTCCCAAAACCTCTGACCAAAAGCTTAAAACAGTCTATATAATTAAGTTCGCTAATTAGGGATTTTCTTCTATTTTTTCTATTTCATCTCACTCTGACCACATCTGATCTTCACCCAATCTCAGTAGAGGAGGGGAAAACAATTGATGAAGACTGAACACATGGGCTAGTGCACGATCGCGAATAGCCAATACTTTTCATTCAAACTCTGCAATGCTTGCCTGATCGTTCCATCAACATACTCGCACAACGCGGCGTCAAAAATATGTTCAAACACTGGCAACGTGCACTTTAATTTAGTTTATTTATTTCAACTCCTAACTCATCATCATCGTATAGCGAGTGAAGTGAACTTCACTGATCGCTGCCAAACTCACAATGTACACAAATCAAGTGATAGAGCACAAAATCGAGAGGGATTGGGTCTAATTGGAGGAAGGCAGAGGAAAAAACCTCTATGGTCAGCACAGAGTACACAATCTCCGTGTGCATACACAGATTTTCAAGCATTCTGACCGGATAAGAAACGATAACAAGAACGCCATTGCTGTCGGTTAGTCGCCAGTGTCTCCAGCCAGTCAGTTGCAGAGTCTTTCGGACCCCAACCTGGAAGACGGGAAACACTGATTCTACTTAATCGCTCTGAGCATTTCTTCATGCCTCGTTTCCACGTCATCTGTTGACCTCCACGCGGTTTCTCCCAACCTGGAGCCGCAACTGCAAATATGGCGCGGTGCGGCAGACAATAGCCGGACATGCACAATACGTGCCCAAACCAGCAAAACCGACTAATTTGAATTCGATGGGACAACGAATTCTCCATCGAATCATTACCAAACATGCGACACCTCACCTCAGAGTTGCTCACAAGCTCGCTCCATCCAACACGTAAAAATCTGCAGTCGAATACTTCAAGACAGCGAATATTTTTGGAGACCATTAAATGCGTTCTCCAGTATTTCGTCTACCACGAAAGCGAACGGGAATGGGGCACTCTCGCCGAACATCGATCTTGGGTTCGAACGATTTAATTAGCCCACCGTAGACCCTCACGTTACCAGAAATACGCAGGTACAGCGACCGCAATAGGTTTACATACATCCTCTGCATTCCATTGCGGAGCAGCGACCCCAGAAGAGCTTCACGGTCAACTGAACCGAAGGCTCTTTTTAGGTCAAGGAACACTACGATTGTTGGTCGACGATGTGTGTGATGCAGTTCGAGGACTTGACTGAAAGTGCAGATTTGGTCGATGCACCCGCGACCTGATCAAAATGCGGCTAGTTGTTCGCGGATATTCCTCTCTCTTAATGGTGTCAGGCGATGAAGTATCACAGAAGTCAACACTTTTGTGAGGATTGGAACTAAACATATTCCGCGGTGATTTGTGCAGTCGTTGCGTAATTCTTTCGTGAAGATTGGAACGAACAACGGTTCACCCCAAAATAAAGGGACACGCTACTCCGACCATATGATTTGAAGTAAACTGGTAATCGAGTCGCCACCCATCTTGAAACGAATGGGGAAAAGGCCATCCGGTCCCAATGAATTCCCTTTCTTAATAGTTCAATACAGCTTCGTACTTCTAATTCTGGTGGAGGCTCACATGTTACCACTTAGCAACTCTTCAATACAATTTCCGGAATAACCGCATAAGCATTAGGCGCTCCCAAGAGATCAAGTCGTTCTCCTTTATTGTGGATACTCTGTCCACTTTTATCGCAAATGTTGTCACTGATCGGTAGGCGACGACCTCTGGGGCTGCGTATCAGGCGATACGGTCGTTGACACAAAGGTTTGGGCGATATTTCGTAACGCTTTTCTTGAGATGATGTTGCAAAGTAGGATTAGCGAATTTTGTTCCATCAGGATTACTGACTCTTGAGAGATCTAGTGTCTTCGACAAACTTCCGGCTCGGCCGCGACGCAAAGTTTCCTACCAAATGCGTTGCTCCTCTGAGTTGATCCCACCACCTCGCCGTAAACCCAGCTCCTGTCCAAGCTTCTCCTCATAACGTGCGCAAATAGATGGGTCGCGAAGACTATGATAAACTGAAGATTTTTGAGCATGACCGATGAGTGGAAGCATAAAGTGCATCAGAACTAGTGTGTGATCAGAATCAACGGAGGTATTTCAATGGGATCTGCAGTTTTGTACTAAGCAAAGCCAACCGTGAGTGCAAGCTGTGGTCAACTTGAGTCGAATGGCCGGTTAAACTAGAACACAATGTTGCCGTCCGGCGAGAGATGTGTCGAAAGTTGGTGCTAGATTAGAACAACCGATGACAGAACTGAAGTAGTCGATCAACGTTGTCTGCTCTCTGGGCGGGAAGAGTGGAGTGATCCTCCTAGTCAGGCTTCGGATGCGCTCAGTTTTCCAACCCGCGCGTTGAACTCGCCTGCCAGCACTATAACACCAGAGCTGCAGCTCAATCGGATGAGCTCGGCGCGTTTGTTGTAAAACTCGACTTTTTGTGAACTGGGACTGCAGTTGGTTGGTGCATACGCCCATATGATGAACAAGCACCCTTCGGTGATAACGGCCTCCTGAATACTAACTGAATCCTGGAGCCTCACAGAGCACGAACGGCTGTTGATGGGTATCCAGTCTACCCGGTTAGATTGGATGAACTCTTCGAGTTCTATACATATCCAATCTATCAGTGAGGTCTCAACTTTATCACTTGGTACGACTCATAATAATACTACTCACTGCCTGTTCGTGGCGGAGGCGTTTTCCTACCAAAATGAGAGGACAACAAGCCAAAATCTGGGGCTATAACCGGGTCGGTGAACCACTGGTAGTTCACCTAGGGGAATTGGCCAAAAACCCCGATTCCAAACCAACTAAGAAGAGGCGTACGAACCGCCCACACCTTTCAGGTCTTAGCAGAGGTCACCGACTCGATTTGACATCGTGTATTGGTCACTTTGGACGTTGGGCTCCGTCCGAAAGGCGTATAACTCGATGAACCGAACACCGGCCCCCAATGGATTGCGGACTCTGAGTTCCGACCTGCTGCCTTGCAGGTCAAACTTTCTAGCCAAAGGCTTTGGGTGGGGACCCCGAGGTTATCCCCCTTCTTCGGCCAGGGCAACCGGAAAGTAACATGCCCACACAACCGATGATCACACATTATATGTGTGTGAACTATGCGATCTTTGACCGAGGTGTTGGCGATTGGCTCTACAAATTTCCACGTTACCACACCAACAGATCACACTCTTTCCCTTCCTCAATTGTTGAACTTCCCTATTCTCGGTTTACCACCTATTATTTCGAGTCTCCAACACTGTTGTTCAAGACAACGACAGAAACCATTGTCCTGTGCCCATGCGAAGGAAACGAGCATCCGCTCAGGTTATTCCGAAAAAACTACTCGAAACTGAAGTTTGGGACTTTCAATGTTCGAACACTTATGCAAGTTGGGGCTCAGGCAACACTCGCTCGCACACTGCAAACGCTTGCCACGGACGCTTGCTGCCTTACTGAGACACGCCTACAGGATTCGATCACCGCACTGAAACTCGCTTGACGATCGCCGGATTCTGGAAGCTCGTTCATCCTCCGCCTCTCCGGAGATCCGATGGCAGAGGCCGCTGGTCAGACCGGCGTGGCGATAGCATCAAGTGCACGTGCGGAACCAGTTTTATTCGACTGGATTCCAATCAATAGTCGGCTCTACACCGTCCGTCTAAAAGAATCGGTGAATGCATCTCAAAAANTGTGGTTTACGCGCTGACAAGCTGCAGTCCCGATACAAAAAAGACGAGTTCTACCATCAGCTCACTAACCTCTTCCACGGTAGACGAGACACTGACACCGTGATGCTAGTCGGCGACTTGAACGCTCATTTAGGTAGGTTAGACGCTGACGAAACCTCACTTGGTGGCCAGCATAGTTTCGGTGTTAGGAGAACTGACAACGGCGACCGTCTCCTGCAAATCTGCACTGAGCATGGTCTCTTCGTATCGAGCACCAATTTTCGCCGACCACGGCGCCAAAGTGCCA
>UZAN01047131.1:3667-27268 GCA_900618425.1 Echinostoma caproni
AACCATGAGGGTATCACTTTTTGTTCGCTGTCCTGTAGTGTATTAACTTGGGTTGGGTAAACCACATGTCTCTCATCAATACCATACTCTATGTTATAGCAATGTGTGTATGTCGTAAGTGATACTGTGCGATAAAACAGCCTGCAAAAAATTTTGTGTGGTCTCTCAAGCTTCGATAAGTTACGAAGAGAATCGAAAGATGGAATATTTACATTTCGCATTTAACTCACAACTACTTATGAGTAGTGTTGTGGGATGAGATATTGATTGATATTGACTGTCTTCCTTCGTTGCTGTCGGGCTAAACTGAACTGACGACACCTGAATAAATATGAATTGGAAATTCCGTTCAACCCGGGTATGAACTAGTTAGCGCAACGGTAACACGCACGCCTTCCATGGGTCCAGAGTTTAAATCCCAGACGNTGGATATGTACTACTGAAGAACTCTAATATGATAGAAACTCGAGCCCAGTGCTTCCGAGTGTATGGTTGACTGGAAGAGCTGAGGGATGTGCGTGAAGGTGGAGTCTGAGGGATGGACAGTTCTACTGAATGAATGAATCAATCAATCAATATTCACATTTCAGTTAATCTCTTCAGTCGCTGACGCAAAACAATCAAGTAGATATTTAGCTATTAAATCTGAGTAAACAAGCGGGTACCGATGAACCAAGGCTTCTAAAATTAGCAAAAAAGTCAACGCCATAGCAATTGAACTGATTGTAAATATATTTTTATGAATGGTAAAACGAAAATTCACTTTTATATTTCCACCTTCCAGAAACTTGATTTTTATTCTTAACAAACCGAAACACGTGGAACCGCTTTTCTGATACAATTCAACTCTGTATACCCACAGCTATCCGTGCCTTCTGAGGAAGAAAGACAAACTATCTCAGGGTTTTCAAACATCAGAATTGCGCAGGGAGGCTTGGATGATACATTGCAATGGTCCGTTTGCCGAAAACACGACATGGAGCGGTCAGTCCAGCTTCTCACCAGTGACTTACAAATACCTACATATAAGAACCATGTTTCATCAAACCAAACACATCTGCTCTCAAGACGCACTACATGACCATAAATAATTCTTGACGTAAATATTTCTGTGATCAGGTTACCCGGAAAGATACATTGATGTTCGTGGTAAAGAATATCAAAATGGTAACCATCTCCAAGTATTCCAAAAAGCTGTCTGTATAAAGCTAGCCTTCAAAGACGATTACCCGTAAAATATCAATATACGCCAAAATTTGAAGTCCCCTTTAAACCGCACATTTTCAGCTGCTCAACTTCAACTTGTTTACTTCTACCCACAACATGGATATGGTTGCCGAGCCAGTTCTGCCTTACACAAACGAAATACCAGTTCATCAGCAGTTTCGGTGACTCAGGCGGAAAATCCTATCGAGTGGACAAACACATTCAAAACTGATGATTTGTCTTGCTCTTATGAAAATGTTAAACGGAACTGGTTGCACGAAACATTCTAAAGTGATTAGTGAAATCGATGACGCTACCAACACCCGGTAATCAGAGTGTCAGATGGAACCTGGGGCCATTTATTGCAACTCACATCATGTTAACTAAACATGTATTTAATCCAATTTCTTTCTCAAGTCACTATCAGGTAACCGCTATCCAAAGCTGTAAGCCGTTATTGAGGCGTTGTGACTTCGATTATATCATCCTGCTTTGTGCATTCAAACGATATTGACGCAATCAGTTCCCTTGTCTTGGATGTGAACTTTTGTTTCAATTTCATGAGTCTCTGTCTATCCTTACACGTTCATTCTCTGAGACTCAATAACTCCGTGTGTCTGTTTGTTTCACGTGAGCAATTGAGGAGATTAAACGAAATGGGAAAATCTCGCGTCACGTGGCTTTCCTCAGACTTGATTAAACTTCAAACCCGTATATCGATCCAAAATTCATGTTTTCGCGTCACACAACGACCGTAGAAATTCCCCATTCTTACCGGGCCACCACGGTCTGAGTGGTTACTTTCTGTATGTTCACTTGGTAATTTTCATGTTTGGTTATCAATATGTTTAATCCGCTGCCTAATAGTTAAATGAGTAGCATGCTTGAGTTCTACTTTGGAAGTTCCAAGTTCTAGATATATATACCACCGGCTTGCAAGTAAGCTTGTTGTCAACGCAACACAATAACAACAGAAAATGACGGTTGGTTTGGGATACAAAGCAGTGTCAAAGGGGATCAGATAGTCAAATTAAAAAACGAGAAGAACAATTTATTTGTTTGTTTTGGATATTTTTTTGTGCAAGTTCATCGATTTTGTGGGGCACGGGATTTCAACAGGCAAACCGTACAGTATTCGCGCCACTGACTATTCTGGGCCATATCTCTCAGTGTCTCTAATCAACGACAATCCTCATCCCTTGGGCTCCAATCTGGAATCCGGTCAGAACCAACCGAAGCCAAAGCTAAAGCCAACTTCTTCATGCCTCTATGCCATGTCATGGTCTGACCACGATGGCGCTTCTTCCAGCCTTGCCCAGCACGTGCAAAGAAAGCACAGAAAGGTAGTCGATGGACAGGCATACCCAAGACGTGACCAAGACATCGGAGGCGGTGTACAGCGATTACTTCTGTTGGAGAGCGACTGTCCACACCAAACACACGACGACGGACCTCGTCATCGGTGGTCGAATACAGAAAGTCGACTGGCATCCTCAACGCGGAGGGGCCACATCTCGCAACCGTAAGGGGGAACGTTACGAACCGCGCCAATGTACACCCTTCCCTTAAAGGACAGTCGGATGTCTTGGGGGCGCCACAAGTGTCGCAGATTGGCGAAAGCTCTCAACCACTTCCAGCTGATCACCACAGAGGGTGGGTGCAGACACAGGCTACTACCAGTCTTGTACAAGCACCTTGCATTTTGACGGTGCAAAGCACATACCATACCTGCATACCTCGATCGCCAAGTGGTTTAAAGCGTGGAGGAATGCTTGTAGGTTGTCACCCAGCTAGGGAATATCATTAGCATATTCTAAGTTAAAGACTCTTTTCTCTGGGAGGAGTTCAACTCCACCGTTTTCTAGATCGGATATATCATTCTGTAGGACATCCTCTATGAAAAAGTTGAAAAGGAATTGGGATATAAAGTAGCCCCGTCGAACTCCACTGGAGACAGCTAAGGGTGGATAAAACTGGCCGTAGGCTCCAACCCGATCTGATGTATAACGATATCACTCTTTGAGGATCGATAAATGCTTGTTTGATACTCCATTCCTGAACACACAGTTCCATAGTGCAGTCCTATCAACAGAGTCTAAGGTCTCGCGAATTTCTAAGAACTCAATGATTGTTGATCTTTGGTAGGCATGATGGTGCTCTACCAGCTGTCGGAAGGTGAAGGTTTTGTCGATGCATCCATGAATGGCGCGAAACCCAGCCTGTTCCTCACGCATAGTGTACAATCGGCGGAGAATAACGGACGCCAACAGCTTTGATGCTACTGGGATCAGGCTTATTCCCCTATGAGTGACGCAGTCACTGCGCCGGTCTCTCCACGAGGAGGGGACCTGCTCAGTGTTCCAAATTTTGGAGAACGTAAATTGAAGTTCTCTAACAAGCGTTATATCACCATCTTTAAATAGAGCAGGAGTAGGACCATCGGATCCCGGCGCTTTGCAAAGTCCCAAGGCTTAGATCGCCCTACCGATTTCCGCCTCATTAGGTGGGTCTGTTGAGACAGACCATGGGAAATGTGCCGGAATAGCTGTCTGAAAAGCCGACGCTGGCGGCTAGATAAACTGCACCTGAAAGTGCTCCTCCCAACGTGCAAGACGTCGCTGTTGATTATGAACTGGCGAACCTTCAGCTTCGAAGATCGTTTCGCTCACACCCAAGGCTTTCCTACCGGTGAATCGGATTGGATGGAACAGCTTAAGGTAGATTCCCATGGTGGCAGCACGTTCCACCTCTAACGCGCGTTGAGCCCACCAGACTTCGCGGCCTGTGCGTAGACTTGCGTTGAGCTTGCGACTCGTTATGAGTCGTGTTTCATTGTGTTTGCTGCCCGTCGGGATCGATCGGCGTGTGTTGAGAAGGCGTGGAGACTCCACGGAAATCCAGTGTGTCGCGGCACGAAATGTCAGACTACAGCTAACTAAGCCAACAGAATGTAGAGCATTCTTGAAAAGAGACCAGTGCTGATTAGTTTCATCGAGTGGGGTTGGTCCTAGCCTTTTCAGATAGCGCGTTCTGAAAGACAGCTAAGTGTGCTGGTTCGGTCTAACCGTCGTTATGTCGTGCGTTTAGAACGCCCACCGAAGCACATGGACAGCTTGGCGCAAACTAACGCGAAATTGACTAACTTTAGGGACAAAGTCGATGGAACGTAACCCATTCAAGTTAACTCATTTTTAGATCGAAGTTGAGCGCAGAATTTGTTTGATAACACCACTATAATCGGTAATCGCAAGCTTTCTATTGGAATGCAATCAAACCATATTCGTAGACGATAAATGGTACCCGACTGTCTGTTCTTAACCTCTTGAGTAAAATATTGCTCAACTATTGTTGTTGGATAAATAATGAACTGACTGATCATCACTAAAGATAACACCTAAAGAAACCTGAATTGGCAATTCTGATCAGCCCCGGTACGAGCTAGTTGGCACGGTTGTAACATTCACGCCTTCCATGTGATGGGTCCGAAGCCCAGAGCCCAAACAGGATGGTGTATATGCACTACTGATGAACTTTAATATGATAGAAACTCGAGCCCAGTGCTTCCGATTGTATAGTTAACTGGATGAACGCAGAGAATTGTGCGTAAAGATGAAGTCCGAGGGATGGGTAGTCAGTTCAAATAGATATTATTTATCCCACACCACTACTCATAAGCAACTTTAAGCTAGATGCGAACTATTGGAAAAACGCACATTCTCATATTTCGTGACTGATTCAAATTAGGCACCTAAAAATGCCTGGACCAATTCACAACTTAGAAATTCAAATTGAACACAGATGCAAAATACAAGACTTTTGGATCTCATACAGATACAGTGAATCGAAATTGCACGGAAAATGCTCACCACTTCGGATTATAGATATGGCTGAAATGAATTGGACATTTTTTAGATATATGCCGCACCATCCAATTCATACTCAGTGTTCACCATTCAGGAAAGAACTCAAACGACCCTAGATTGTTGTAACTATGAGCAAGCCGAAACAGAATTTACACATTCACTTACATCACTCGTCAGTTCTATGCCTGAACTTCACCTTCGGATCCCGGACTCACTCATTTGGGTGCTTGTCGGTTTCAATGTTCTTTTGATTCAAAACATACACGCCCAAATACCTCCGTTTATCCGTTCCACGCAGAGTGGAACTGTAGACACATACACATGCCCACGGATAGTGGGGGTGATCAAGATCTAACTAAGGGAATTGATATTCAATTCCGGCTTCTGAGAATATGGTGTATAACTGTTCGATCAACACCGGGTACTGTTTGCCTGTGTTCTGTCACTCTGACTTCCCAGTTGAGCCTGCGATTTCATGCCCCTATTGCATAAGCTGTTCCTCAGTTTCTATAAAATGTGATGTACCAGTCAGAGAATAGTAATCACTGGAAACAAGTCGTGTTCCCAGTGTTTCAATCCAAATGTGTGCGTTAGTTGGGATTACGATATTTCTCAATTTGATTGAATGATTAGATCTGACTATCAATCAAACTTCACCTTTACGCACATTCCTCAACTCTTCCAGTCAAGCACACACTGGGAAGCACTAGACTCGAGTTTCGCTCATATTAGAGCTCATCAGTAGTGCATATCAACGTCCCGTCCGGGCTTTGAACTCCGGAACCATGACATGGAAGGCGTGTACGCTACCACTGCTCCAACCAGCTCATGCCAGAGCTGAATCGAAAGGTCAATTCATGTCTGTTCAGGTATCGTCATCAGAGATGATCAGTTCTAATCATTCAATCAATAACAATTATCCCACAACACTTCTCGCAAGTAATTGTGGGGTAAATTAAAATTATCAATGCAGCCTGGTAAGTTTGTGGTCAGTTAGCCCGTAACCTTCATGGAAGATCTGACTTGGTGGGAGGCTTTCGATTGGAGTTAACAGATAGTCAACTGTGTCTTCCTTTGTTGCCATCGGGCAAAATTGAACTGACTGACTATCTCTGAGGCCGACACGTGAACACGTGACTAACAATTATCCCACAGCAATACTCACAGACAATTGTGAGTTAAATGCAAATTACTCAATTTATTTCACAATTATTTCAAAGTACTTGAGAACTGTATCAACGGGATTACATATTGTCATACCATTGATTGATTGGTTGAATTTCCTGTGGTCTACATAGTGGATCGCGAAAATCTACTATCTGTAATCTGTTTCATCAGATGCACACACACACGCACACATCGTCATTGTGTACTTATCGTTATAAGACTTGTCAATACAAGAGAATTCATACAAACCTGATTTGTTATCAGGTGCACCCGCTCCCCCGGATCAGAGAACTACGCCAAGTTAACACTTTCCTGTAGGTAGCCTGCGGTCTCACGTGATCAAGACAACTGAGTTTTATGCTACCAGTTTCCTTCAACCCTTTCGTGAAAACGAGAGCAGGCATTGCGATATCGGGATGTGTTGAATTCCACTAGTTTGTGGTTATCTCATCTACGGTGAACATACCGAGCCGAGGTTACAGTATCGAACTGAATTGAGCTCATAGGCCGGGAGTGCATGGGGAAGAAATCGCACATAGACACATGCAAGGACAGTGTGAGGCTGGCCACGAATTCAGCCTATTTACGTAGGTCGGGTAGGGCAGCTGCCTTGGTAAATCGTGATAAACAGCTATTATTCTAGTACAAAAAAGATGATTCCAAGATTTCATGTGAGTAACGAAGGATTTGGTTCAATTTTACAGGGGAAATTCGTCGTGTATTCATTCCAAGATTCCAAAATTGTCACAAATTTCGCAATCTAGCATTTGACGGATGATTCAACTGTATGGAAGTTTGCACCTGTTAGAAAACGGATTCTTTGACACATGCCCTGACTACTACTGCAGGCACATTGCGGGAAGGTAAGCAGAACAAGAGTTAACTGGATAGTCGAGTTTGTTTAGAATAAATTCAGTGAACATTCGTTTCATGTCGTGAAGAACTGTCAGAGAGGCAGCACGGTGTGTTCTGGATCACCCATCCATTACCGTGCCGTACAAGTCTATTGAAAAATATGGAGGATTTTCGGATGAAACAGAATGGACGGATACCAATTCGAAGAAAAGTGATTCTTTTTGCCCCACAGTTCAAAGATGATCAAATTAACAGGGGAATACAAGCGGTTTAAAGAAGATCATTGTCCGCGTATCCGGTAATGGTGAACAAATATCCTTCTTAGACTGTTTTGCCTTAGTTTGGACTCATCAGCAGAGCTATGTGTAATCATTATGTCCCTGCCAGGACTCGGGATGTGAAGACTTGTTTGAGGATCTGATAACCTTAAACCTGAGTAACACGTTCGATGGCCGGTACCCTTTAACAAAAATATATAGAAATAGTGGGAAATAATTAACCTTCGAATTTGTGATATCCACAGAAGAAAAGTGAGACACAACGACCGAGATCACTGAATGTACACGGACTATGGCAAGAACACACTTGGATATGTATAACCACGGGGTTTCAACAACAACATATAAATAACTGGTTTGCCTGACATGAAATCACATCAGAATGAAGTTATATTTAGAGAGAGGGAGAGGTATTCAAACTCTTGACATTCTCACCGTTTGAAACCTTTTGGGTATCTGTAAAATGCAGTAAAGTTCAAGCAATCACATAATGAGTCTCAAATGCTAGTCTGAATGAATCAATATATTGTATTGTATTGTATTGTATTGAAGCTTTAGCGAGTTACATAGAACCTTTCAGCGAAAAAGTGGACCATTGTCACAATACTGGTTAAAAAGGGAAAAGTTAGACGTCAAACGTGCAAAAAATATATATTAAATACCAAGTGCATTAGAAAGATGAGAATGAACACCTTCCTTGTCCGTCAGTATACGGGTAAGGTAAGGTACGAAAGAGTTTCTGTATGCAGATATCCGAGATGAGATGAATTTGTATTTGGAACGGGGTAGAGGGGTCAATGTGTAAAGGATGGGTAAAATCAGCGAATATTTTCGCCAAACTTCAAGAACGCATCAATATGGGCATTATGGGTATTATTCATATTGCCAATCAGAACAGACAACCGAACTTGGAAAACACGGCTGATTATTAAGAAGCCACGCCTCAGCAGCTTGAAATGGGTCTTCAGCAAACCAGGGAAATTCTTAGGGGAGCAGTAAAGCGGTATTGGGGGAACACATTGTTGAACAAAAGCTTGTATCACCGACAAGTCAGAAGTGGCACAGTCTTTTTATCTGAAAGGAGAGAGTTTTCAGCTTACAAGCAACAGTGTGTAACACCTGAGTACTTCACACGGCTGATCTGAATCTATTCATGAACAGGTGATGTCTTGACTTGTTCAAGAAACTCATCAGTTAGGTTACAAATCCTTTTGTGTGATGGAGAGACGGGGAATAGAGCCAAAAGACTTGGACTGAACCTTGTTCAATCTATATCCTTAGCCAATAAACCACAGATTCACAAGCACTAGACATGAGTTTTGTTAGTGCTAGCGCTCATCCGTGATTACAACTCTAAACCTCTTGGATAAACAACGTGTGTGGTATCACACTGTGCCAACCAGTCTACACTGGAGCTGACCAGTTCACATGTAATCGCCCGGAATAAACGGAGAGTTTAATGTTGCTATGGGGTCAAAACAGATAACTTTCTCCGAGAAAGACACGTAAGCAACCAATTATAGGTCGGTAGTTCTGGTTTTCCACTTTGCAATGGTGCTGACACAATGGCAACTCGTATTTTTCTTGAGAAGGATTCCAAGTTTACACCCCGAATGTAATGGTTTGTATGCTTCACTGATGAGATCTAGAAACAGAGAAACTTAAGTGTGGAACACTCTGAATGCACGTTTGATTGATTGAATTGAGGATTATGCGTCAGTATGAAGTTTAAAGGAAACCTGGCACGAATCAGTTACTTTAATAAACTTGTGTTTAAGCAGAGTATGGAGCTTTCAATTTACTACTGTAGTTTGACCCAATATCTATCTAAACTTGAGTCATGCTTCTACAAGTATGTGTGAAAATGCGGCGCAGCAATTGAACAACGGGAACGCATTTCACGGTTCGCCGGTAGTACTGCAGTGTTTGCCACAAAATCACATCATGTCACATATGTCGGCTAGTATTGCTCTGCAGATAGCAGGCAGTGGGTGGAGGAAAGCCAAGAGTGGTTGAACTACATAGACTAACCAAGGGACTTGGTCATACAAATCATTTTGGGCTTCCCGGTTGAGGATCTCGAGCTCCTGCCTGATCGCCGGTTGAGTCAGCTGAGTGATTTGGCTGAGTTTCGTAAACAGAGGTGCTTATGCACCTGCGTACTGCTCATTGATATTTAATTTACTCAGATTATTTAAATTCATCTTCTCACTGTACTTTCAAATCTTTCTTACGCTCTTTCCATGAAGAATCCAGTGAGTAGTGGAAGGAGATCAGCCAAGTGAAATTACCAGTTTGATGGTCTTGCGGAACGAAACTGAGGTTTCGCTATCAACGGTATGCAATATGTGTGTATGTACGAATGTCATCCAGAGTACTCAGAAAATCAAAACATTTGTCATGCAACATATGGCAAGCAAAGCGTATTGTTATCCTCTTACCATATACCATGTCCAGCTCTACAAATAGGGTGATCAAAGTACAAATGGCGCAGATGGGAGTTAGCGTGAAATAGGTGTCAATTGCATTCAAAACCATCTCTGATAAGACCGCGCGCGCTCAGCCGATCAATTACCCACTCTTTATTGATTGTTCTGTTCAAAGAAAACCACGGAGGACAAACCAGCAGATAATTTTGATTTTATGACAAAAATAGTCCGAGGCAGAACAACGGGGCTAGGAATCGGTTCAAATTTATGCTTTTCATGAAGTTCGTTTAAAACAATTTGCTTATGAGTGAATAACACGGAATAGCAAATTGCGTTTGAATCAAAATAACTACTTCTAAGGAACACACGTATTCACATTTAGATAACGGTTACTTGTGAGTAGTGGCGTAAGATAACCGATTTTGACTTAAACTGACCATCCTACAGGTTTCATTTTCACGCATAATCCTCAATTCTTCCAGACAAATATTCATCTTGAAGTGCTAGACTCACATTTAACTGTGAGTCAGATTAAAGTCATTCATTCATTCTAGTAGATTTGTCGCAAGTAACCTGCGTGAAAGACCTGATTTGGTGGAAGGCTTTCAATTGGAGGTAACAGATAGCCAACTGTCTCCCTTCGTTGCTGTCGGGCCAAATGAACTGACTGAATAACAATAAGGACGACAGCTGAACAAAAATGAATTGGCAATCCTATTCATCCTTAGTATAAGCTGGCAAGACACACGCCTATCATGGGATGAGTCCGGACAGGACGGTAGATATGCACTACTGATGAGCCCTAATATGAGCGAAACTCGAGTCTGGTGCTTCCGAGTGTATGAGCGATTAGAAGAACTGAGGATTTTCCGTGAAGATGAAGTCCAAAGAATGATCATTTCTAATCGATATCAATTATCCCACATAACTACTCACAATTAACTGTGGGCCAAATGTTAACTCATAATATATTAGGTATTGTTGTTGATTAACTATTGTCGTTTGGAATCAAAATCAGGGAACAGCAAAGGATAAGATCACGAGTGAGGAGATGAGTGGGATCCTCAATAACTGTGTAAGAAAAATCCTCACCAGACATAATGTAAAGATCCCGCAATCTTGTGCTGAGATTGTTCATGGGAATAAGTGAAACTCGGTGAAGTGTAAATTGGACCATATTGGTTATGTCAAATTAGTTATAGGTTATTAGTTTCGATATTTTGCAGTCTCTGTTTGAGTGGACAAATAGTTTCAAGGAGCAACAGAAAATGATTAGGNCCCGCCGCTAAATGAGGCTTTCAGACGACAACAATCACAAGAATAACAACGAAAGGATATCCAGTCCAAATGAAAGCAAAAATGGCCACGGAATTCACGAACTAATCACACCACGATTCGCATTTGGGAAAACGTGGAAAGGTGTATCTGTTTATGCAGTAGATATTTGCGTAAATATTTGTATATGCTTGTAGGTGTGTATGTATGCATGTATGTATGTATGTATGTATGTATGTATGTATGTATGTATGTATGTATGTATGTATGTGTATGTATGTATGTATGTATGTATGTATGTATGTATGTATGTATGTATGTATGTATGTATCTAGGAACTTGATAAAACATTGAGAGGATCATATCACAAAAAGAGAGAACCAAGTTGACCGTTGCTACACTACAACACACGTGGACCGCAATTTATTGGTACTTGCCCATAGCGGAACGGTGTACATGTTCACGGTACGTAGTGATTTCCTTCGTGATTGTGAGTCCTGGTCACAACGCGCAGAGGAAACTGATCAACGTTTTGCATTTAACTACCGATATCACCAAAGTACTGATTGCTCATTTCTGTTGGTAACATCAGATGAAAAGTGAAAGAGTTCGTCTTATTTTTTAAGGTGCTGGTAGTAGTGCTACCCAAAATCATCTCCGATGTCCCAGTCCCGTTTCGCATTTGCTTGCGGATGACGAAATTAGTATTGGCTTTGGTTGATGTTGTCCGCCGTCCAGTTTGGGCTCCCAAGGACACATAATGGTCTTCGGGTGTCTCGTAAAAGAAATCAGCGGTTCCAGTAAATTCAGATCCACCTGTAGGAATTCCGTACTCTAAAGTAGTAGTAGCAGCAGCAGCAGTAGGGGTAATAGTAGTAGCCGTGGTGATGATAATAATAATAACAATAGGTTTCTAAACGGCACAGAACGACTAAATATTTGTTCTGACTTAATTATTCAATTGCAATCACAACGTTCACCATCAGCCATTTGAACATAACTGTTGTTTCTGTTAAACAATATTAAACCACTTTTTAGTATTGAAATAAACACTTACCCCTAACAAAGAGTTTGACCCCTGTAGCGGTTAGAAAAAGTCACATGCACCGGTTCAGTTATCTATTTTGGGGCACTTGTGTTGCATAATCACCAAAGTTATGGAATAGCTCGAAGTAGGATGGAAAAAGTCAAATACGAATTTGAGACGAATTCGAGTTCAAATTCAAATTTTTATTATGGATAAATCACAAAGCTAATGCTTGTTTAATCCCATAGGGTCTGGACACACCGGGTTCGGTTGGTAGTCCAACTGAATAGCAAATTCTGACTTTCACTCACAGGTACAAATAATTAGATGGTTCAATGCTTCATCCAGTCGTGACTTGAATGAATCGATGGTTGGTGCACAAACAACCTGAGGTGGAAGAAGTTCCAGGTGTTACAAGCTCTGAGGCTGAAAGAGTGACACCTGCAGTCGAGCTGGCTCTTTTGGAGCAGAAGTTTAAACGGATGTCCTCGGAGGTGACGATTTGTGGATAGCGTTAGTAGAGTACTACACAGGTGGTTAGGTTGATGTAGTATTCGATATACGAGGATCATACTACTTCATGGCATTTTACGGTAAAAAAAATATCGCAACCTCAAGTTTACGTGTACTAACTCCTGTAGGTTCGGAGTATACGGAGCCCAGAAATAAATCCAGAGGAAGACAAGCATTGCAAAATCAAACTAAATTCTGTTCACGTGATGAAGCCGATACAGAAGTATGTTCTGTGCAAAATAAGTTTAGCAGATAGTGTAATAATAATAAGTAACAGGTACGTGCAAGAGTCAGGAACAGAAAACGAAAGATAATTATAAAGTTAAGTGGTCAGTTCAACCCGGGGACGGAGAGATAACGAATTTTCTCGTTTCGTGAAAGAAACTTTATTGCAGTGACCTGCCTGCAAACATAATTTGAACAAAAAGAATAAAAACGCGTGCCTCCGATAGGTCCATTGACTGGTTACTCGTATACATATTGCAACAGGTTTGAAAATTATGCTGACATACGGCGGCTCCCTGCACATGAACAGATGCAACTGTCTGACGAACCTCAAGGCTTCTTATCTACCTAGCCTGATTATATGATATTAGATGTTGCAAAAGCGCACCCGGTAGACCACTGACACCGGACGAATCAAACGTTGATTCATTATTCACCTTGAGCACAACTGATTGATTGATTCAGAAATCCAATATCCTGATTGGTAAGCCATCTTGGCTTTAGGTTCGCCCTGCTCCATGTCACTGTGTAATTCACTTTGTACCTCAGAGGGCACTCTCGCATTTGGTGATCGATAAGATACAGGAGTTGCCTAGAGATCATGTAATGTAAAGGGAAATAGAAGGAAGGCTTTATTGTGGGACGTGAAAGGACGATGGGAGATGACAGGTGACCTGAAGTAATCATTAAATCGGTGGGGGAGCGGGGGGGCACAAATGGCACCAACCATGATAACATGCATGCCTTGAATGGAATTAAATCGGTCTTCCTGAACAGGATGATGAGAACGAATTGTATCGATCCCTGCTCATTTCAAGATCAAATGAGGCAGTGCGCACAACGTTTCACTCCTTGTTGAATAGACCGAAATAACGCTACTCCAACCACGTCATGCACACGGTAACACTTTTCGTTGCTATGTTACAGGCATTTTGATGTAATTTGGGTCCCCATTCATGGATAATGAACTGTAAAACTGGTGAACTATATTTGACTGTGGTTAGTCACTCGAAGTTCGCATTCGTTTATTTATCACTGTGGCATGTCCATGTGATTTTCGTTGTTCGGCTGAATTACGGGCGATTCAGAACAGCTTATGAAGCGATTATGGATGGAGGTTTCTCAAATGTAACCTACCCCTAAGGTGTATGTTTTTGAAAAAAAACACTTTTCTTTGGTTTGAAAAGTTTTCAAATAATATATCATGCATATAACATTAGTGATGTTTTCTAATATATAGAATTTTAAACTGTTTTGCTTTATTTTACGACCTTGACTACTAGTACTCTGTTGTCCTAACGCGTGTTGAACGGTGCTATATATCATGGGAATCCGAAATGGCGGTAAAGTTATGGTTCTGAATGTAGTTCATTGTTTCGCTATGCATGTTGAATGCGAACGACGATTGTGGACAAAATACAACCCACTGTGATAGCATTATTCTATTCAGACCTTCCCGAATGATAGAAATAGGTTTCGATCTTCTCGGTCTCTCGGTCTTCCATGACCAACACCACACACGACACAACCATTGCCCACCCGCCCCTAATGACCCAAACAAGTGCGCATGTGTGAAGACCAAAGTGTGAGTGATATCCGGTCATGTAACTGGAATGGTAATTATCTCTTTCCAACTTGTTTTGCTCTCCCCCCTCCCCTGCCGAAAAGTTTGATATAAATTGTGATGTATTAGCCTGTAGAAGAATCACCGCAAACGTGCTTGTTCGCTACTTTGTGTTTTCTCACAAAATTGCCTTTATGGAACACATTCAATAAGTATATATATATATATATATATATATATATATGGTATCATGAATTTGCTCTGAAGTTATTATGAAGTATGCTATCATCCGAGCCCACTGAATTTGGTCGTCCATATTTCTGCAATGTTATTTATACTACTCATGAGTGCTATATCTTTGATTGCAACATTTATTCACCAACGCCTTTGACCGTAATGGAATGTATTTATTCAAAACACCCAGTTCGCAGTATCCATTTCAAGAGGTACTTCCGTTGTCTCTGTTTAAATAAGGTCTGGAAAATAGGTTTTGTAGATAGTGTTAATCAATCTGTCCGAGTGGAAGTTTTTGGACAATGACTTACCCGTCAGTTTGTTTTTTGCTAACGTAGGTAGAGAAACGAAAGTGTGCTTTAGAGTCACTATTTCCAATTAACCAGAGTAACGTTTAGATGATACTAAACCATCTAGTTTAAAAACTCCTTTCCTATAAACCAAAATCATTAGGTCGGCTTTTTGAATAGGTCAGAAAAATGACAAATAACGTGAATTGATAGTATTTTTTGTCTCCGAAGTCATTGCAGCGTAAAAGAAATTGGCATTTACACAAGGAACTTTTGATAACTGTAGTGGTCCAACGGACAACATGCAGTTAGATGAGGATCGATAGTTTCCAAAATTAGTCCCACGTTAATTGAAGTGCATCAGAAACATCTGTACTCAAAAAACTGAATTACGTGACTTGAATCACATCGCTTCGCTGAATGAGAAGTACCTGAATTCATGCTACATGACAGTGGCTGGAATGACACAAGCAGAACAACGACGTATCCAGTTTTCAAGATTTATTTCGCAATTGATGATCCTGGATTTCTCTTAGCAGATAGACATCTGAGATTGTGCTACCGCATTCGTTGTATTAACCAATTGAGAACGTGTCTGGATATAAGTTGTAAAAGAGCCTGATTGTTCTTGCCTATGTATGTGTCACCTCAACTGCAGAGGAACTGATTGATGACGTTTGTTGAGGAGAAGTGTGCTACTGGCTCTGTTTATGGTTGTCCAGACGAAGTCCCTGAGTATACGGTAGCCATGGAAGCTGTGAGTGTAAATTCTCCGGAGTAGAATTTGGATGTTTCGGTATTTGCGCTTTTAGTACTATACATATTTAAGTAGTCTGAATGTAAATGACAATTTCCATTGACTGCTCTGCGCTGATCATTTAATGCCAAATGACACAATCCCAACGCTGAACGGTTGTTTAATCAATGACTGCTTACAACTGTTCTGCTTTTCTGTGTCTACTACTGCATAATTCCGTCTTGGTTTTACTGCATCCCAATTTTATACGTCATTCTGTACCAATACGTTCGAAATTGTCCGTAAGCTTGCGTTAAGTGACCTAGTCGTAAGTCCGCTTCGGCACATCGTGTACGTATCGATTACCAATTTTTGCAGAACGACGAGTCATGTGGAGATAAAGAAACCTCAGCTGTTGCTTTGTTTTATATGTCCACCCAGGCCGGGCGTGAGAGTAGCCTTGAATAATTTCAGTTTACCGCTGTCGTAGGTAACTTTTTTCTACACAGTAGAATTGAAGCTTCTGAGCATCTGATAATAGCTCCCTTACACGTACACTGACTGTTAAACGTTGAATCACAGTAGTTATCAAGAATTTCTTATAGAAATACCCGACTATTTTACTTTGTAGCGACTAAGGGGATTAAAAGAAATGTTAAAATCTCACAATATTCGTCTTCTGGCTGTTCTAAAAACTGTTTGCAAGTCATTTCCGGGGATTCACACACACTGGTTCTAGACATTAATATTTATATACCCGGTATCAAAATTCTTTCATAAGATAAACCGCATGCATAAATTCCCATCATAAAGTCCAAAGCCAAGCTAGGCAACATCATCAGTGCGACTTTCACGAAGTCGCGAACTACACTTCTAACTCGGAGAACTCACCGACACCAACATCCGCATCCCGAGCTACAATCATTCCACATCACTTCCAACAGAAAAACTAATTCCTATCGATGATAAGTGATGCAGCTGTGTTCCACAACTTACGCGAACTGTAATCATACAGGACAATGAAAATCTACTTACCGGAATCGATTTCCTTCGTAATGTTATCCAGATTATCTTTGTGAAGGGTAAAATGCAATTCGAAATTCCAATGAGTACATTTCATTTGTTCTCAGATCGCGAAAAGAATTACTAATAGCTGATTTTAATTTTTCCATAAGCAAAATATTGAACTGAAATTGCATTTTGGTGCGTGGGCGTTTTTCTCGTGAAAAAAGCAAAATCCATGAAATCTCTTTATTTCTGGGTGGCATTTGATGCATGTATACATAGTCTGTTTTATGCCTTTTCACAAATTTCAGAAGCTGTTAGGTACCATATTAGTCAGTAATATCTATGGTATAAATATCAGTAATATATAGTGTGACAAATCACGTAGACTGTTCGTGACAAAATAGCCAGCAAGGATAAGAACTAAGTTACCTTCTCTACCGGTTCTGATTATTTATATTCAGAAACTGAATAATTAAAGAGACGATCTTTTAGGATGTACTCAGCATGATAGTTTAAAAGTGCACTCGGTACCGAGCCCATCTTGAAGTGTCTATTTATCCCGAACCAACTCACTCTTTATTTGTAATTTTTCTAGTCGGAATTATGGAGCTCCAATGCAAAATCATCACCTCTTTCGTTTGCATTGTGAAGTTGATCACAGAATTGAGTAGATGGCTTCCACCATAATCTATCTGTACCAGGTCTGGCTATAATGGCATCACAAAAATAAAGGACAGTTGGTTGCTAATGCAGACTTCATCACATAGACGCGAATGAATACTGACTGAGTTCGTTAGACAGATCAGGTTGGGAGAAACCAAGTAGTTTACAATACGAGAAATGTTTGTTACATGGTGATTTATTATCCGTATTTCAAACGCCGACTGTTCCCCCTGAGATCTAATTAGAATTCTATGGTGAACAATAAGTGGATCGTTTTGATATCCATTTTGTTCGTTTTTTCCCCACTGAGTGGAGCCCGCGTTGACGATTTGCTATTGTACCTTTTCTCACTGATAAAATGAAACATCTATACAGTGGTTTCGAAATTTTCAGTGGTGAGTTGCCACTGAAAAAGCTCAATAGTCATTGGGATTCAGAGGCATCAGGCACTCTTGACCATCGAGAGTGCATGGTACCTCTGAACAATCGAATGGGTTAATCCAAGCTTGATACTCTAAAGTCATTGGGATCATTTCATATTTTTAAATTTGCATAATTCTCTTTCCGGTGAACTCCTAGATAATAGGTTTTCATAATTTGTAGCAAATTACTGTAATCTGTATTTTCTCGTAAGCTGTTCTACTTTGGTTAACCAGAAAACGGTCTACGGAGACCAAAGTCACTTACCCTCTCCGAACAAGTTAAAACCAGCGATCATTTTGACCGCTCACGATCATGAAACTTTTGATTGTTTCTGTTGCTGACTAATGAAATCGATGATGGTGAATCGTTTCACAAATGAACGTCAGCGTGGTCGACCAGGTCCATTTGGTTTTGCTCACTTGGGAGCACCAATTACATGCGATAGAGCAATCGAGCTCATCGGTCAATTGGAGATCAAACTTCCTCCCCTCTACCCCGGAAACACTATGTGCAAGCAAGATCAACCGCGGTTGTAGATGACCTGTTGGTACAGCTACATTGGTGCGATAGATCTCATGAATCAGAGAGACAAATCTCACGATCGTTAACATTACCGTGGTATTAGCGACCACCGTATGAAAAATGACCCCCAAAAGCTGGATGAAAACTCTCTAGTACCCGCAAAGCTTTGCAGAAACCAATTGTTTGGCAAAATCATGAATTTTTATTTGTCTTAACTTTATTCTGTGTTTGAAATAAACGAACTTGATGCTAGTTAACTCCAATGTACAATCCACTATTGAAGCAGAAATGTTAGCATTACCAAACGAAACAGCTTAAATTTATCCAGTAATTTCTGCACCTCTCTGATTGAGATAACTTTCGACACGACCATACTTGAGCGACTATAAACACAAATAAACTGAAATTTGATACTATAGTCTTCATCAGCAAACTCCAGACAAATTTGATTTACTGTTCGATAGAAAAAACAACCATCATTGAAAACGATGTGCGAAATATCTCCAATCAGATCAAATTTCAAAGGTGAATTCGTCGTGTATATAGCAAATGAAACGTGAACTGAAAAGCTAGGAAGCATTGTATAGCTGTTTCGATCTGGTTGGATCTCATCAACAATGTGAATCCATTGACTCAACTGAGGATCGAGCCCAGAACATCATGGGCCCGCAACAAGCTCACAAAGATGTGTTGTGATATATGGTGTAAATGGAAAATGAAAATCGGTCTGATTAATTGCCCCGGAGTGGCCGAGCGGGTAGGGTGCTTACGTTCTACCCATGAGGTCCAGGGTTCGATCCCCAGTTGGGTCGTTAGATACACTGCTGACGAGACCCAACCAGGTCGAAACAGCTGTCCAGTGCTTCCTAGATTTTCAGTTCACGCTTTGTTTGCCGTGTGTAAAACGAATTCGCCTTTGAAATTGAATCAAATCCTCCATTACTCACTTGAAACCAGATCAAATGTATCCTCATAAAGATTCAGTATCGGTTTTTAATCGTGGGCGTGTTTGGATCCAGGTTTAAGGAAAATGTTGATTGACACATCTCGAGGAAGAAATATTCAAGCTTGTTTGCGAGGGTTTATTACCGTGAAAATGTACATTTCCGATTTTATGCTTGACTGGTAATATTCCACCAAAGACTAATCAAATTCCAGTACATATCTCCACAACGATGACATTAAAGATCAAATGATGACCTAATCTACTGGTTGTAATAATTCGGAAGAAGCCATGAGAACTTCACATTTTACAATGTTGATATTTTTCCATGGCAAGGAGCGTTATCTTTAAACAGGTAAATAAAGCGTCTTTGACAAACGGCCTTGTGATTGTCTTCGGACAGCCATGCGTTCTTCTAAGAGATATAATTGTATGGCAAAATTTTGTCATCTACTATACCACGGGGACATTTTGAATTTTGAGTTTGTTTCAATAACAAACGATAATAGCTGTTTTTCAATCATGATCGCACAAAGCAGCTACGTGACTGTTGATAAGGGGTTCTTCCGTCCAAAATGTGGTTTTTCGGTCCGATCTTGCGTTGTGTCGCAAACTTTTATTGCGTCATTTACTCCTTGAGTTGTGCCGGTGTACACTCATGTGATCCACTTCAATTTACCTGTTCATTGAGTTTCTTATAATTCAAAATTATTACTCTATGCGGTTTTGGGGCACATGCATAAAAACACTCACCTCCGTTCGAATACGTCAGAACTGAATCGGATACGAAAGTTACATTGAAAATAGAATTTACGGATTTTCGCACATTAGGCAGTTTCGATCAGAAGATATTAGGTTCACTTTTTCCTGTAATTCGATTGTGTTCTCAATTTGACAATGTCAAACAGATTCTCTGTCCTTTAGGCTGGTATCAGGGTGTAGTACGGATAATGCATAACGTAATTTTCACGCGTTTGTTGAATATTGGTCAACGCGTAGATTTCAACGACACGGTTAAGGTAATCAGTCAAGTAGATTCTTCTCGCTCACTGGGTGATTGTCACGGATTTCACTGAGTTAAGGTGTTTTGCCAGTGGATGCTGGGGACAAAACAGTCTAGTTCATACACTGCCCCTCTGTAGCATTCGGAATAGGAATCGAAGTCGAATAGCGTGAACTTGGATTGAGACTGAAAACCCACTGAAAAGCGCATTTTCAGATAGAACCAAGAAGAGTTGTGGATACAGAAAATCATGCAAATATATCACAAGCATCAAACAATCATTGATAAATTCTTCAATGCCGAATCCGCAATGATAGGCTGTATTTGTTTGCCTTCTTGCATTCAGCCAATCCGGCTGGTACCAATTGAAGCCACAGGATTGGTCGTTAAATCCGTTTTTTGATTGGTTACTTGGACGCTGTACCGTGGTGCATGCGTACTCGTTTCACGATCACCACAACATCCTATGGACTATATTAACGCACACGTGCTTGATACTACACACAAAAATACACCATACAAAAGATACACAACCACATCCAAAGAGCTGTCCAGTACTTCCTGTCTTTTCAGCGCACGCCTCATTTACACGACGAATTCATCAGATCCTCATCAAATCAAATCCTCCATTACTGTCGAACAACTAGTATTCAGATTATGAAAGTCGATGAGAGCTATGCACCCTGTCCCGATCCCCTGAGTTTCGTGTCTCATAAATTGTGTTTACACGAATACAATGTTCGAAAACATAAAAACTGTCTGATCTTGAGTATTTCCAAGTCTAATCATTCGGGCATTTATGTGGCTCAAATCCACTCACTTTGGTGAGTTAAGATATTACCGTATCTTTTTCACACAGATTCAGCACTACACATGGAGACATCATTCGTTTACACCGAACACTTTTTATCCCTAATTTCGACTTTTGTTTATTCTGTAAGGAATAGCTACAAACGGCTAATAAATAGAAGTCAAGGTCACCTAAATAAACATCGCACTGGCTAGCGGGTTGCATCAAAGCATCGATCCATCATCAAAATGACGAATTTGTCTATTTTTTAAGTGACAGTCGATCGCTCGTAGGAAAATTCGATGACGTCCGGAATCTGGTGCATGAGAAACAATGCATAAGTGTGGGAGCCATTTTACTCCAGGAAAGTTACTCGCACCCAACCATTGAGGGTGATGTTCTTGAAGCGATCGGCTTCGATGTTTCCAGGAGCGTCTGGATTGGTAAGTTCCGCTAAAGAGATGGCAGAGTGATTAATTTCGACAACCTTAGCTGGTGTAACAGCCCTTATTTAATGTGTAACTACTCAACCGGCAAAATTAATTGTAGTTTTGTTCGCTGGACGCCTCGCTTTCTAAGCAAATTTTGCTTCCTTTACTTTTTCTACATATACATATTTGTATACATATATATATACCTTGATAGATAGATAGCCAGCGGAAAATCTGTGACTGACGCATCAATTTTTGTCACAGCGTTGAGGTGTTAAATCATCAGTTCGCTCCTGTATCTGTCCCATGCTCCTTCCTACCTCCTTTCCCGACTAATGATGCAATTAACCTCGTTTCGCCCAACAAGTTTCTTCAATTCTTGGAGGGACTCAAGGTCAACAAATCTCGTGATCTCGATCAATTAGGATTCTTAGTGTTAAAAGAATGTGCCAGTCAGTTTTACGGATATACTGAGTTGTCCCATACGTGGTTGTCATCCACAATGATCCCTGTTTGTTGGAGGTCAGCTCGAATCAGATCAATACCAATGAAAGCATCGTCAAAGTAACGTCCAATCGTCTGCACATACATGTTTCTGAAAGCTTTTGAAAATGTTTTGCTGCACCGCATGATACCCCTAACTAACTACCGTGATCCTTTATAAATTTACCATAAAGCCCCTCCGTCCGCACTGGACGCTGTTGCCCATATGGTTCTCTCTAATGGCATCAGTCTCAGACAAAGGTGCATGCACAGCCCGTTTGGATTTTCCTTATTATGTAAATGCCTTTGGTTTTCTAAACCGACGAGTGTTAATTGAACGTCTTTCTGAGCGTGGTTTGACACCTGCAGCGCAGATCACGATTCTCGTTATCCCCCAGNCCCCCCCCCCCCCCACACACACATGCACACACTGCCACGACACAGGAATCACTCAGCACCTGTTGTTCTGTTTTTGCCGAAATTTCTACCCGAAGCAACACTCTGGCTTCATTCAAATCACGCTTGTGGTTACCGATTCGTTTATCACACATCAGCAGTCAGTGCCTTAATTTTACAGTACAAGTTAGTTATTTGCATTGTATTTTATAATTATATATACATCCATAGTTCAGACCTAAATCATCCCTTTTAGTGAAGATAAATAAAAACACTGGATAACTCTAATTTTCTTCCTGATTAAGAGTGACTCAAATTGACCAAGTTAGATTCCCTCTTTGACCATTTACGTATCTCTCGAACCGGCAAAGTATTCTGCGCATTTGTATGAATCCAACAACTTATGTTTAAAGTCAAACGGGAGTGTCTGGGCATACAGACTAATTAAACACATTGACGGAAATAGCATGACTAGATTCCACAAGTTGAACTTACCAAACCCTTTAACCGTTTCCAGGACTGGAACATAAGTAATTGAACAAGTATGAAAACAATAAAAATAATTGATATCCATGTACTGTAAGCGGTTTCATTGAAAAGGGATACAAATCATGGCTCCCAGGTCAGCATGATATGTTTTTTGAACTCGGATTATCACAGTTGTTTGTATCTGAAATCTGTCATCAATCACATGGAGACTGGAAAGACTTTTGTCAATGTATCCGATGTTTATGATTCCCTACGACTAATATTTGCCGTGTAGCTGAATGATACCACCATCACCAACAAAAACAAAAAACAGCTAAATTTGATCATAATACCATGTGCGTATCAATTGGTATGTCAATAAGAAAGTATAAACCGACTTCGTATCACATCCATCCTTGTACTTCAATGGAGTCATCATTGCTAGGACGGAGCCTAAGAAACCCGTCCGATCGCGCACGCCTCCGAGTCAGGCCACACGCACGCTCGCAACGCTCCAGACAGGCTGAACCTGATTGGATGATCACAGAACGTATCAGCCAATGTTTGTCCAATCGATCAATCGATATGTCAAGGGCACTATCTGATTGGTGCGTCACTGCGCCGTCCTCGTATGCACGTTTAGTTCTATNCTCGTGCCATTCGTACTCATAGACGAAACACAACAACTGGCGACGGGAAAATTTACGGATCCACAATGTCGATCACGCCGGAGCAGTTACAAGCAATTGTCAACCAGCAACAGGCACAATTCGAGGCCGCGCACCTAAGGATGATGGAGACCATGTTAC
>UZAN01047133.1:0-16052 GCA_900618425.1 Echinostoma caproni
TCAGAGTGTGCAGCACATGGAACTTTCTACCCCCTCACGTGGTCTGTGCCCCGACATTAGCATCTTTCAAGCGTCAGCTTGATGATGCACTGGCAATCATTGCTTTTCAACACCCAACTACATAATATATTCTCCTGTGCACGTAAAAAACATTACCTTACTACTGTAATTTCATGAATGTACTGTGTGTGACATTGTGAATCGTGTTCCGAACCAAAGTGTAAACACCCTATGGGATTTGAAAAAGCGAAGTCTTTGTAAGTTATATCCCATAATAAAAATTTGAAATTTGAATGTCAGTATTTGGTCTTATTCTACTGAACGTTTTGCGCTGGGGACCATAGCAACTTATCCCAACATACTCATTACACCCAATCCACTTCAAATAGCAGCGAACTGATACATTACTATTTGAATTTGCATTGAAAGCAACCGCATACATGAAGAACTAGGGTGAAACAAATCCGACAGTATATAACAAAAAAAGGAGGATATACGTACGGTTGGACCCGAAGGTTTGATCTACGTTGACCATTCAAATAAAGGAATTCATGTCGTATTACATGATACGAAACACTATATGGCTTTGTTCGACAGACCGAAATGAAACCATTTTGTCAGACTGTGAAAATGAAGCTCGTAGAGGGACGGAAATAGAGATTACAGTCTATCAAACGAGTGAACTTGGCACACTGGAAGCGTAACAGTTAACAAGTATGACGTTGCACGAAGTTAATTACAGGCGCTAGGATTGCTAAGATGCAAACTTCCTCTGTGGTCAAATGGCCTTAACCTAATAAGATATGTTTGTCTCAAACTACCACCTGTCAAGACTGCATATAAAAGAGTTTCTCAAATGAATCGAGATGTCTCGGAATAGTGAAAACAGCCAGTTATGGAGGTCCACAAAACATCCCCACACTGTGAGAGCTTTTCACTCTTCGGGGTACGGGAGGACTTAACGAGTATACCTGTTCAATCGTCGAACGCGAAATATATTGTGTTCCTTTGAGTTCAATTAACTGAGTTATCTCGTAATCACCACCTTTACATGATTTAGTAGTAAGGTAAAATCAACATCCTCTTCTCTTTTACGAACGACGACCTGTGCAAATCACTTAGCACTTACTCGATACGCCAAACGACATGGACAATTTTTGCCAAATCCAACTGGTGGTTCCATATTGCGCAACATCTCGTACATATCCTTGTGGTGAATCAGTCCCCTGTAATGCGAGAAAAAGATTGTTTTACGCGTAAATAAACAGCTTTTTCAAAAGATGAAATGATTTTATTTTTTCGGTTTCCAAGCCTATGCAGCCCCATTTTCCGTTTGATATATCAATGTGGGTAAGTCACAGATGAGACCAGAGTGTGGGTGCTGTTCATTAGTGTGTACATTTCAATCATTGAATTTACAGCTGATAAATTAGTTAGAACATGAGAACCGGTCGCAAGCATTGATTCTCTATAATGCAGAATTCGGGAAATTGGGAACTTGGTGCTTAAACATTGCTATGGAATTGAACACATATCACTTGCACGATCAACTGTTCACACATTTAGGGATTGCATCCCTATTATAAGTAGACAGTCCATGAAAGTTAGTTTCACTGTTATAATTCCAGAAGATTGATGCTGGCTCAAGGATAACTGTTTATGACGAACTGGAGTTAAGTTATGGATCAGTTGGTGTAAATATAACAAGATCTCATTTTAAACATGCCATCACACGTGCTGGCAGCAAACAGAATAATGAATTAAAGAGACTGTAGCTATCAGTTTGAACACAGAAATTCACTTTAAAAGGTCCTGTTCATTTTTGACCATTGAAAGAAACCGCCAACTCATCCTTTTGCATACTACTCACAACTGTATGTAGTACCTTACAAAACGACAACGACTGCCACCACCCCCACAATAATGCTTTCGGCTGAACCGATACTGATAAGATCCCTCAAAACAAATTAGTCGAACGGTTCGCCGCATTGTAATGTTTAAGTTATTCTGACCCAAATGAAAAATGCAAAACAATCTTAATTTAATTATTACACATTATCCATGTTCATCCACGCAACTGTAAATACGGCTGCATTACTTTGACCTCCATGTGTATATTTCAACACACGGATAACGAGGCAGTTGTGGGAACAATTAAAAATGCACTGTCGTATGTGTGATTTCCTCTCTGCCAACATCAGTATAAATGCAAACCATCCTACGCAACGGTTTAGTGAACAAAAGTCGGTTATCTGAGGGATTCGAGAAACTGCATCAGCAAAAGCCTTCGTGAACGATGCTTGCTAATGCGTTGCATTGGACTGAAAAATTTATTTTTGAATCGCCATATTAACCTGTGTGGTAATAGCTTTAACAAAATATCGTATGAATACATAGAAGTAAATAAAGTGGATCAAGAAGATGAAACAGATTAGGTCGAAAGTTGACAAATTAAACGCCTTACTTTTGTCCTTAACGGAAAACTAATCGGCAGTTGCTATCGTGTTCACTATCATATTCGACTGAAGTTTATTTGAGATAGTTTGAAAACTCCAATAATTTCTGCGTTGCACTTAGCATACAGATTAATTGGTTTGTAGGTTGCCGAAATACATTGGTACTACCGTAGTGCATTTTCATAACTGATGGAAATCATCAACCAGGCATAACACAATCTTGAACAGCGTCAGATAATGTTCGCCCCTTCCAATAACAGCGAAGTTCATATGATATTCAGTCATGCCGGAATGTTTTTCACGGCAAGTTTGAATAGTCCACAAAATTGGCGCGCTGCTTTGCCAACCCTTCGTGCTCGGGTTTAAGTCCAACTGACCGTGTCAGATGTGCAATGCTGATGGCTCCAGTTACGAATTAACCCACGGCTTGCAAGTAAGTAACAAGTTGGTTCTGAATAACAAATGCAAGCTCGTTCAAATAAATGATATGCCAGACCGTTAGCCCTTTCAAATTTGACCAAACACTAAAAGGTGTCACCTGGCGGAAACCAAAATAAATACCATACACAATTAAATACGGATTTGAAACTGACCAGTGTAAGTCGTCGACTAAATGCAACACATAACCATCATTATTAAATTTCAGTTGCAACTTTAAAAATATTTTTTTCGAAAATGTGATTATTTTAATCATGAGATTTATTCCAATATTCAATGAAGCGCAAACTCACTTTGCTTCTGGATCATACTCTGCCCAAACGCGGACAAACTCGTCCAGATGATGCGGTCCCAAAATGGACGAATCACGTGTCAAATAATCAAAATTGTCCATGATAACCGCCACGAACAGATTGAGCATTAAGAAGGAGCATAGAAAATTGAACGTGACAAAGTACGGATAGGTGAATGTGCTACCGCACGTGTCCCCGGCACTCTCACACTCTTTCCCCGCGGTACAATCGAGCATGATTTCTTGCCAATTCTCCCCGGTTGCACAGCTGTGGGGCGTGGGTGAAGAGAAAATATGGCTGGTTAGGTGAGCGTGAACAGTTTTATGGNCGCTCTACTCCCTATTAGTCTAGATTCTCACATGAGCCAACGTTTGAATTCAACAGAGAACCAAGGTGCGATAGGAAGGAATTCATAACCATTACCAATCAATCAGTCAATCAATCAATCGAACAATCAATACATCTACCTATCTATCTATCTATCTATCTATCTATCTATCTATCTATCTATCTATCTATCTATCTATGAAGGGAGACAATTCAAGTAATTGATAGAAATATCACGGTGGCAGAAATACCAAACTTCTCAATTTGTGTGGGATAAAATTTACCTATTGAGGGGTTTCTTCTTCTCAATAGATGCAACGCAACTGAACACGCTATGGCCTAACCGAATGAGTTTTATCGACCGTAATTCGATAACTTTTTAATTCTACCTATTTGTCTCTGAGACTGGTCACTGAATTTGCGGTAGAACATGCACTTGCCTTTCTTGTTTTCGTGATAAAAATCAGCCACCACATTTCATTGCCTCCCTTTCACTGTCGTTCACGTCAAAGCACTGAAAACAAATCTACCGAGTAAGTCCTTCAATATATAAGTAATTAGGATGCAATGCGTTTGATCTATACAACAAAAGCAAACGCTTTTCCCGTCAAAATTCTCAAACTAATGTTTGAGAATAAAAGTCTATTGTGTGTGTACGTCTTTTTAGCGTAGGGTTTCATTTCCATCACAGACAAAGAATAATCTATCTGAATTTATTGCGGCATACCTGAGCTCCGTTAAATATAGAATTAGTGAGATCTGAAGCTCCCATAGCCTTTGTGACCACGGTAGCATCAAGGCGGGTTAGATATTGTGTACAATCATCTGACTGGTCTTTCAAGCGGCTTTCAAAACCTTAAAAAATCGTAATATTCTCATCCTTGCGGGGAATTTTGATGTCAAAATTAAACCTAATTTCCATGGCACTGTGTTTTTCTTCTACAATAAAAAGGCGGCACTCTACTGTGGTTCAAAACGGTTTCGGCTGGACAGAAAATTTATTCAAACTGTTTAGTGAATGATCGATTCGTCACAAGGGTACTGATAAACAGATCCATTCAGAGGAAAGACCTCTAAAGCAACGATTGTTTTGTTGATATGTAGGTTGAAGGAAAAAAATTAAAAGAATTGAATTTTTGAGAGACCCCAGGGGATTGGAATGATGACTGCGATGCAAATGCGAAATACGCATCGCTTTCACAGTCTAAACTGATGCGAATCCTATGAGTTTTTTGTTCGTTTTATTCACACGTTTCAGGAAGGAAACAGCCAAATTCTCACTCATTTGTGAAGCTGTTTTTCTGGGGGCTTTAGGTCATCAGCACAGCAACTCAAAGATTGGGTTATCGAATCTTACCACCACCACCACAACCAACAAAAACAACAACAAAAACAAAAACACAACTAACTCTTAATTAGATCTCAGGGCCCTCTTTTAATTTGAAGCTTGTTTCTTCAATAAAGGTAATCAAGCATTTACCAATGCCACAAAACGATCTAACAATATTAAAATGAAACAATGGTGCAGTTTACTAGTCAAGTGACTCATCACGTGACACTTACCGAAACAGAAGTAGTAGTCCCTCACTGAACGACTTGAAATTGTTGTGATTATTTAATTGTGAATGTGGATCAGTACGAATGTTTCCGAAAACCTAGATGGCGAGTAGGAACAAAATGGATGGAACAAAGAGGGACTCTATGATGTTGAAATTGCCGGACAATGTGTATCAGGAAAAATCGTGAAGTGGCGAAACTGATTGTTCAGTGCAAGACATCTCTTTAGTAGCATTCTCAGACAATGTTATTTCATCAACCGAGGTATATGGCCACATTTGTTCAACTGTTGGAAACATAGAAGCCTAAGTACTGCCATCGGTAGATAACTAATTTTCAGCTTTTTTGATTAATCTGCTTATGGTTCATCGTTTTCTTGTTTGCATATGCCATCGCTGTTTTGCCCTTCCTCTGAATACAACACAAACTTACAATTTGTGCCAAATGCTTTTATTTCTCTATTCAACAACATAATCTGATGTAAATAAGACGCCCGTTAGTATTTGAAAAAAGATAAGGGGTTTATTCGATTTCGAAAGCCCATAGGTGCAGAACTTCATGCAATGTGAGAGGCGTTTGAATTAATACCAACTTGCAGTTTACCGGGTACCGTAATATGCCCTTTTGATGTGATTACCCAGCGTCATACAATTTTCTTACACATTAATTGCCTGAGAAATTTTTCTTCATTGAAGTTATTCCACCGATCAGGTCAATTATTTTGCTGGGGTCATTGAATGAAACATATTTACAGTGAATAGGTGAGCAAGATGCAACAAAATTGTAACTAATAATTGGCATTTTAAGTTCACTTAGGTTATGAAACGTTTATTTCACTTGGAATAAATCAAGTCTGTTTAATGAATTCATGTTGTTCGTTTTTGGTAATCGCAAAAGGTTGTTAAAGAAAAGATGAAAAGTCTTTCCTTTACTGAACAACTAATCCCATTCGAAGTAGTGTTATTAAATCCTAGCTTCAAAAGTCTAGTGCGTTATACAACTGCTGATGGAATGAGTGCCATATCTTGACTTACGTCTAAATATATCGCATGAATATTAGTCCGTCTAAAACAACAAAGGTTATTAATTTTGATTCAAGTATTCGCACTCAGTCACAAGAATCACCAAATAAAGTTATGCACGCAGACAGAATTAAACGTTGGTCAGTTGGGTGAATCGAGTCCATCAGCCTTACCTGCATACCGATAATGCAGTAGATGAAGAACAGCATAGCGATCAACAGACAGACATAAGGCAACGCTTTAATTGACTGCACAAAAGTCCAGAAAATAATCCGGATGCTGTACCCTTGACGAAGCAATTTAATGAGGCGTGCGGCACGAAACAGACGGAGAAATCCCAAACTGAGGAAGGCTGACTCCTGAAAAGGGTTGTGGAGAAGAGCGAAAACATTTGGCGTGAATTGGATGTTTGCTTAATTTAATAAAAGAATTTTTCGGGAAATAATCAGAATTGAACGTAGAATAAAACGTAATTTACAGAAATTGCGCATTCAAATGTGACAATTAAAGACTAATTGAATTGAGTTATATGTAGTGAATAAACCCCGAATGATTAAACCTGGACACAGTATTTTTGAAGAAACCAAAGGATCTGAGTACTACCCAAACTAATGTACATTCCGTGGTGTTCCGCAATGTGGTTAACGCGCACAGACAACAGAACGCGCCATATATCAAATTCGTTTCCGTGCGCAATACCCAATGAATGCAGTTTTGAGCACTGCATTGTGCGACCAACTGGAAAACTGTTTCTTTAAATGAGACTTGTCCACAATGGATGATGTTTTTGACTCTGCTGTCATTCCAACCTTGAAGGTTTGAGCCGAATTGCTTGTCCCCGAGCTACACGGTTGAAAACCGACTGTTTTAGTGCACAGTTCTATTATTACAGATATTGTGGCTTGATGAGTCTGTTCGTCTTCCATCAGCACAGGGCCTTGTGCATGGTCGTACGGTGGGATTCTATAATGAACCTCGTTCCCAAGACATATATACGTTCCTTTTTGAGACATTCAGTAAACAATCTGAAATTTATTGAAATAATTTCTATATCTTGTCCTATATGTAAGCAAAGCTACCGCACGTTAGATGCTCGATTACCCGGTCTGCAATCTAGAACGTACGTTCCGTATAAAGAGCTAAGTCACACCATCTGTGGTTATTTCTCTTCGGCTTTCAAGGTAATACGAAAGACGAACTTGTTGTGACAGGTACGATGCTTGCATTCATACAATGGCTTCTCACAAATTACTATGCTGAAGTAACAATCCAAACGGTGGTTCGTCAGTAGTGAATAACCACAAGTTATTAAACGGTTGTTAGAAGTGTGTACTACCGAAGCTTTTGGTCGAGAGGTTAAAGCGTCAACTTATCTGATTGGCATTGAAAATAACAATCGGTGGAGCGACAGGCAAAACAAAGCTTGTCTTGTCGAGTTCAGTGTGAATGATCTAATGGACACTTCGATGAGGTTCCCTACTGAAGTAGCAAAATTCAAGGTGTCTTTTTCGAACCAGTCTGGAACTACGCCTTGATTGTACTGGGCTCGAAGTCACGTTTGTTAGATGCACCGACGCGACGGATCAACATTTTGCAACGAGTCAAACACTGACCTACAACGATTGGATAATTTACTTAATTGTTGACCTGTTTACGGGAAAAAAGAAATCCTGTTAACTAGCAGTAACTTATGGTTCAGATTGCATTTACTGTAATTGGTTTCAATTCTGAGAGAAATGCGACGATACGGGTAGGGGCAATTCGGTGTTTCCTTTTGCCACTAGTCAGAACCGAGAACTTGTCAGATATGTGGACTTGTATCGTACAAATATGATGAGGCTGAAATTCACACTGTGTAAATGAGAAACCCCGATTATCGCATCGCAAGATTTATCTTTCGGATTTGTTCACTAGCAGAATTTGTTTCAAAATAATGGAAAATCTCAGGGATAATTGACCATAGTGCCAAGACCAAAATTTCCCATGCTCGACCTAAGACTGACGTGTATTCTGGGCGGAAAATGTTAACACCGCAGTTTACAAAACGGTACTCAAAATTAATCACACAGTTCATCGACACTACCATATCCATTCGAGGTTAACGATTTTACATTACAAATAATGTGTACATTAAAATTATTCATAAACAATTGAGGGAATAATCTTGTCTTGGTCACGAAAACCAAAAGCTCAAACACAAGGTGTTGATGTTGATGTTGGTCGTGGTTAAGACAAGATAATTCCCTCAGTAATCATGAGAACCACACCAGTGAGATCCGTTTCACCCATGGATCTTGTGTGATTCATAAATAATATTTTTATGAAAACTAAATGCAAAATATTCTCACTTTTTCTGACAGACGATGACTTAGTTGCCTGCCACGTAGAAGTAACTAATATTGTGGTCTTCATGGAGAAGCTGAACATTATTGATTTTGTACATTGGCGATTGCTGCTTTTCTCAGGAAAGTATTGGCTGAGCAAACAATTGGTTCAGATGATTGCTAGCCATGTTCAAAATTGTTTATAATTGTTTGCTGCGAAAGCCATTTCCTGATTTTATGGACATTTGAGACAGATGCCCTGGGAGATTTTAGTGTTTGTGTACGGAATTAGTTGCTACTGTTTGCTTATGTGATCTTTTCCATTTAGTTAAAATGATGCATTACTTTATGTGAAGTCTTTATATGAGGATAATATAGGTTGTGCTCCAGAACTAATGCGAGGGGCACTTTGGACTGAGTGTATAATAAGCAATGGGGCAATGGCCAATTCTGAGTCCGCGGAAAACTTCAAATATCCAGGCATCTGATACGGTGCATTGTGGGTGTAATTTATCATAAATGTATAACAGGTTTAAATCTCAAACGAAACGGTTTTTTCATAATCTTCATAATCTTCCACTGGATAGCATGTATATCGCGCAGTTATGTTTGATGTGCTTTCACAATTGCTCAGGAGGCGAACATATGGAACCTTGCAAAGATCTGTCTACCGGAAGACTACATGAAGTGGACAATACTTACTTACTAATCAGTTTCGCTCCTGGGGCTCAAAAAAGAGGTCTGGTGAAGACTCTGTTCCATCATGCCAGGAATATTTGCTCACCTAACACTGCCCAAGAAGAAGAGATCTTTCACGAGAGAAGCTACTGGATACCGGCTATCCAGAGAAATTTATTAATGTGCATAGCAGACGACAGACATCGGTTGATCGGTTGCGAAAAACCGAAGAAGAGCGTCTACCTCAGACTCGCCTTTAAAGGTGATCATATAATGAACGACGTGCGTCAAAAGCTCAAGGCGGCACTGTGTCGAACGGTTCCTGCCGCACAGCTCCGATTGATACTGTATACCCAAGGACTTCGTTTAGACAATCGAAAACAGAACCAGCCGAACAATTCCGCTTTACATATCGTCTACCAGTTCACCTGCAGTTGCGGTGAAACTTACATCAGCAGAACGAATAAGCGATTGGCACAGTGGATGTCTGAACACATTCCCAAGTGGTTGGTACAATCGATGACGCAACAAAGTCTTAGAGGACAAACTGATAAGAGAGATCTAGGTTCATCAATCGCAAAACATCTCATGGCAACCGGACACATNGACCTCTGAGACATTATTGCGTCATCGATTGTACCAACCATTTGGTAATGTGTTTAGACATCCGCTGTGCCAGGGGCCGATTCGTTCTGCCGCAACTGCAGGTGAACTAGTAGGCGATATGTGAAGCAGAATAGTTCGGCTGGTTCTGTATTCGATTGTCTAAACGAAATTCTTGGGTATACGGTATCAATCGAACCTGTGCGGCAGGAAACTTTCGGCACAGTGCCGCCTTCAGCTTTTGACGCACGTCGTTCATTATATGATCACCTTTAAAGGCGAGTCTGAGGTAGACGCTCNAAGCCGTTATTACGTAACTTGAATCCCAGGATTTTGGTGTTTAGCGAGGCGATGCTAATCCAGTTACGTAACCCAATCTTGTGCGCACAAACGTTTCTCACACAATCAGTCTGACTGCCATGGACCTGATTTCCCACCCCCACCCTCTCCCCCGCTTCCCTGACTATTGTCCGTTTTACCACTGTAATTATCAAAACTTGCTTGTATAAATACCAGATTGTTTTACGTTGTAGCGACTGAAGAGATTAAAAGAAATGTTAACATCTCGCAGTATTTGTCTTCTATCGGTTCTAACAAATTGGATAACGGGGGAACCAACGTTTCAAAATTGCTCAACAGTTTATTTGCACGCTTCCCTCAGATAACTTCTGCTTATTACTTACTTATTTATTTATTTATCTTAAACTTCCAGAAATATTTCACTTGGACTTGACAAGCCTCTAACCGGAAAGGACAAATAGTTGCGATTGATGTATTTCCTGATTCGATTTAGTCCAAAATTAGAAGAGAAATACGCTTTGTCATGATAGATTTATTCATATCAGTGCGCATCTGGAAAGAAATCAAGGTCCGTAAGTTGCAACACAAAATTTATTGCCATGGTTTTATTCTAAGCACAAACCATACATCCGGTTTGTGAAAATCTCTCAAACTAATCAACCTGGGGATACTCTGACTGAAAGAAAACTCTCGTGTCGGACAACTTGACCGACTTTCCGAATGGTGTTCTTTACATACCACACCATGAAGTACGAACATGCAACCCCTGGCAAGTTTAGGGAATCTCCAACTGTTCCACGTAGTGAAACACATGTAATTGCTTCAGCAAGACATCAGATAGTATTGGGCAACCTTCTCACAATTGATAATAGTTTTTTATGTGCTCTGTTGTTCAGTGCTTTCAACCACAACATCATCGCCCCTTTAAAATGATAGCTCACTTTGTATCTGTGTCCGAATGTGGTATTCCGCACTCGGAATAGGTGATATGTCCGCGGTTCGATCGCTGAAACAAATGCGCCTTTTGCCCACCCAAGTATGGTGCTCAACCTACACCATAGTTTTCGTCTCAGTTTATTGTGAACTGTTTCACCACCAAAAACCGCTCCGGTATTGTTCTACTTTTAAGCCGACCGGGATCACTTGGTGACAGCCAACGTTCGTGAACTGTATTGAAACTCTTACTAAATTTTGTGCGGTGAATACGTGTAAGTTTGTGTTCTTACTAAATGCAGTGGACGTGTCACACCGCAAAAGAAACACCGTCCTGGCGGCAACCTCTATGGTTCAAAAGCTAGAATAATCTGCCTAATGTTTTTATTGGAAATCACCACAGTTTGTTTTCTTTGTGTATCTTTTAGATTTAGCAATAGTAGTTGTTCTCTCAAAAATGCCTTCCCTTTATATTTATCATTGTGAGCATTCAATTTTCAAAATTCGAAACATTTTGTTTTTATTTGGAAAGAGAAAATGAAGTAATAAATAGATTTATCCGAATCGGGGTTTTAAAATAACCGTATAAAAGAAATTTTTGGTTCCATAAGATACCTTATACTTATTCACAAATGTTCAACGGAGTAAAATAAAATTGTATATTAATTTAAATCAGAAAATATTGTGGTCTTTTAATACAAGTCGTAATTACGTTGAATGAGTTTATAGTATATTTTAAAAAATACCCGCCTGACTACCTCGAATTTAATGCGGATAACGGAGCCTGTTTTGCAGACTTTTACCTTAAGCCGCACTGCACAAATAATTGCATAATCTTCACCTGTTACTTACAAGCCGGTTTTTATTTCCCTTGGCCTAAGATTTCACTCAATGGCAGCTTTCATTGTATCATGTCAGACTAACTAGATTGCTTCTGTTCTGAAGAATGTTTGGATTGAGTGCGTGAAGCTTGAATGCCGGTCTCTCTCCTATGGATTTAGTGTGAGGAGTCAGGCTGACAAGCCAATACATTAAAAAAGGAAAACTGCAACGGATAATGTAACAGTATTCCTGGTTATCCTGATAAGTGAAAGAAATTGAAAAATTTGCTATGTCAAAAAAGGCCAATTATTTGTATACTATAGGTAATAGAGGCACAGCACACTCGAACGCGTATTATATCCCACTGTTTTATTCAATTCTTAAATTTAGCATAATGACAGGTTCCCTATCTCGATGATATAATCAGTCAATTGATTCCATGTCAGCTTAATTCAGCTTCTTTTCATCATAATTCTACATAAATTAATCTTCAATGTACGTATTACCCACCCACTTATGCGATTAGGTTTAAATATTTAACATTTTTGCCTACATCATTAAAGCAACACTAATGCCAGTTATGTTATATAACTACTTTATACGTATATGAAAAACACGCCTTTGAACTTGGTCAAGCATTTCATTGGGCGGCGGTGGTCTGGTGGTAACTTCACTAGTTATCACCCCGTAGGACGTGTATTCGAATCCTAATACTACCGCCTGTCTTTCCCCGTTATGTGTATTATNTTATATGGCAGCCCTTTCATCAGCCGCTTCTCCCTTCCTGAAAATTGTATCTTCGTACACTCAATAAAAGGAAGTAAAATGGTAATTGTCGGTCCACTCGATAGCTTGATCTTTATAGCTCAGTTCAAAACAGCGACAGCTTAGAGCAAGAACGGAATTTAAACCTGTTCCGACAAAAAATGGACATTCGGTAATCTGAATTAAAACATACCTGCAGTTCGGAAACTAATACGTCCGTTATGCTGCCAATCACCGTGATGAAGTCAAAAATATTCCATCTGTCACGGAAATAATTCTGGAAGAAAACGGAAACAAAACAGTATCGTTTTGTAGACAGTTATTTTCAGTCATCGCAGACCAGCGATTAAAACAATAATTATCTTGGGGGCAAGTTGGCGTTCTTACTTTTGGTCCAAAAGCCATAATTTTGAGCACACATTCGATAGAAAACATCACTGTGAATGCCGAATTGAAGTAGAGCAATGTGTTGCAATAGTTGTGATACGCCTGTTGATCTGTGTCCAGCGCCACGGCCATGAAAGACTTTTGTTCCTGGCGATGGTACTACAGGACAGGTAAAAACACAGAATAAGGGGGATATTAGATCTGTGACTCCTTAAGAATAAGCCTGAGCGTACTTTCTACATGTGCTTTTGGACACGAGAGATGTTTAAAAAAACGTGTGGCACAAAATTGGTTACAACAGTTTGTGTTTATTACTGTCCTCGGTAGAGTGAATGTCACTTGGATTATTTTCAAAAGAACTTAAATTTCAGGTTTGTTGGTTGGAACAGGAGCTGAAAAGAATACACGGCTGGTTCGCTGGACTTTGACAATATCTGTTTGTTCTCTTCGCCCACTGTTACTTAATCTGTAGTGGCTTTCTTGTACCGCGAGCCAGCGAAAGCAGAAGAACGTATACTGTTCCGTTTGAACTGCATGAGGCATGTTCGCAAACTGCATTTGCAGACAACAGTACTCCTCTTTCAATTTATGCCACCTGGCAATGCTTTGAATTCACACTTATACTTAAAACACTTTCATTCGATGTAATACCGTCGCCACTGTCAAGGATCTTTGATATTGAGACCAAGATAAACTGTGCAAATGAAGATTCATTATGAACAGCCCTTAGTTACTTTGTCGACATGGCGTAAGATATCCTCTGCTGTGATTGGCAACAAGATCCGTGGATTGTTATCTTTGTTATCTTTAACACAACGGTAAGCATACAACTTTTACCTGGTTGGACTTCATTTTTCTCTCGGTACTGTCTATCGATTCACAGTTTCCTTGATAAAATCTATTTTGTGAGAATACCAGACAGCAGTCACTGACGGAATAAATCAGAATGTCAGTATTTAAAAAGGCTTGATTTTACTCTGCTTTAAGGAACTGGTCAAAGTTTTCTTATCTATACTGTCCAGGGGTTGACTGGTTGATGAATGTTTACTGCCTTGAAGTGGAAACTATTTGCCTCTCGCACTGCATGGAGGCGAGATGAGTGGAATTGGGCTACGCCTACTAGTGTTCCATCATTATTCACATTGTATCCTGTGGTTTATGTACAAAAACGGTTTTGCGAATGATCCTCTTTATTGATTTATCCCTTTGTGAGTTATCTTATTCCTCCAAGACTTCAGGATTTGTGCTACTGCTTACAGATAATACCATAAATTATGCTAAATTTCTGTTTACTTTCAGACTGTCAGTTGATTTGATTTCCTTCTTCTGGGATTAAATTCAGTCAGAGACAAGGAAGGTGGATTTAACTGGCAGAGAGCTTAAAAAGATGACTACCTATCGCTTTTTGAGGTCTCAAACTGTACAACCTCTCTAAACAGTTTGCGCTCGAAAGTTATTCTAGAAGATTGGGTTGTTAGTTTTGATAATGGTGATTTAGTTTTCTCGTCCGGTAAGTTGGCAAAGTTGAGGGGTCTTTAAAACACATTATATTCTGCCGTTACTACAAAATCGGGGAAATTATTGCGGTTTTTCTCTGTGGTGTTTCGTATATTTGGAAATTCAGCCTTTTAGTGCTTGAATTATTTGATAGAAAATTTATCTTATTATGCCTCAACCTATAGTCCTGGATTATGATATTCTAACACCAAAGTCTGCATCGTAGATTATAGGATTTGAATTCTCGACTTTTGCTGAAATCCATGAAACTTATTCTTGGTAAACGAGTGCTTATTAAAGATAAATAGGTTTTAGAAGTGTATCAAATTTAGTTTTTCCATCACTTTGTTGGTCAAATGTAATTTCACCAATTGGGGGGTCTGGTAGTCAGTGGTTAATTTAACATTTCTGTCACTTGTTGTAAATATCGATTATTTTTATTATAAAGCATGACACAATGGATCAGATTTCATAAAAAAATTGGAATTGCCAGATTCCTCATATCGTGCCCCGTAGAATAATCCTGTGGTGAGAACAGAAAACCTATGATAAATCCGTTCGAATGTTCCTTTAGTTAACGAGATATTTATTCAAAACACGAAATACTGATAGACGTTTGTAACCGCAGAATCGGTTAGTATCGCGTGCTCTCTTGAGAACCCACGAGGTGTCCATCTTATGTCCAAGGCAGAACTGTTGTAGAAATGATTTATATCCTCCCTGTCAAATCAATCTGAAACAGGGGACAAAATTTCGAAGGTGCATGACTGCTACTTTTTGGGTGATATAAAAAATCGCTTTCTCGTGTGAAATAAACTTAAACTGGAAAAACATCTTAATGCAACTAAATCTTTCCCGAAAATAACATTCGTGTCTTTGATATTGTTTTGACTGACAAATACTTTATGAGAGAATTTTACTAACTATTCAGTCTAAGTGGTGGATTAACATCCGGCTCACTCGTTCACAACAAAACCAGTGCAACCCATTTTACGTCATAATGAGCTGAGAACACAGTAGCTCCGAGTCCTCCAGCTTCATGCGTTTTGAAATGCTATGCTCTGGCAGTTGTCATCTCTTGCCCTGATTATGGGAGGTTACTTCATTTGTTGGGATAATAAACAAACGAGCAAAATTTAAAACTATTCAGTTGCCTCCCTTTTAATTTAAGTGTTTATAAACTGACAATAGGTGTGGTAATTAGCTGACCCATATAGTGGACTAGCATTGCTTTGGCCTATTTTCAATAGGCATAGAAATCTCATAGTAGTGGGTTTGTTACTGTATTTTATCTGNCTGTCTGATCAATCAACTCTGCTAATTGTTTTAGGTAGATATTATATGACTGTGTGGCTGCTTCAGTGAAATCTGGGATCCATCAAATACTTATAGAAATGTTTATTATGACTCAGCTCCTATGTTTCCTTTTCTTAGCAAGCACACCCTGCTTTTTGTTACTAAATAAATCCTTTGATTCTATGCATGTTCCTCATTGGCTCTTTCCGTTGTCCGCTTTTGTTACCAGTGCTTCCTTTAGCTCCCATCACTGTTGATAAGCGCGTTTCTGATTGATTTACATATCACACGAAATCAAGTGATGAGCTTTCTGCCAATCTTGCGGCGACTTACAGTTTCGAAACCTGAGTGAGT
>UZAN01047134.1:0-10057 GCA_900618425.1 Echinostoma caproni
TGCTGATGAGACCCAACTAGGTCGAAACAGCTGCCCAGTGCATCCCAGCTATTCGTCTCACGCCCCATTTACACGAAGAATTCATCATGAAAAAATAGTATGACCCAGAAAACACTTGTTGATTTATGTCCTTTAGAGGTAAAACAATATCAGGCTGATAATAACAGCCATAATCTTGTATTTTCCATTACTAAACAGAAAACTTGACATTCGATTTCAGTAAGACACAAGCGGTTCTCAAAAGAGCTACCAAAAACATGAGATACAAAAAGTGTGTAGGGAATGAGAGCAAAGAAGAAAGGATAATTTTTCGAAATCGGAGGAGTGATAAATCTATACAGATCAAGGAGACAGANTTTACAACGACAATTATCAAACAAGCAGCATCCTTGAGCGCAGATCTATAGACTGAAGTTAGATTCAGGTCATTTCAAGGTCATATGAAGATAACCTGGCTGTACAAAGCCTGATAAGATTGCAGCTCAGTTTGGGAAGCCACCAAATATTCAGTGATCCGTAGATAATTTCTGTACCAAATTATAGTGACACAATGATTGCATACTTTCACCCGCAATGTATGCCCCCTAAACGCCAACGAAGTAGTCACGAGTGTCATTCCGATAAGCGTAATGCATGGATCGTTCGATCACCGTACAGAGGTCAGCCACATTCAGAGGGGGTGATAGTTTAGGGGGGAGGGAAGAATGGTGCCATTATGTGGGCAAAGTACATCTGCCCAATCGATGGTTCTCCGCGATATAAGCGATTAAGCAGGTAGCAACGGGCAGAACAACCCTTCCCATGGACACAACGTTGCACAGAACACTGGAGATAAATAAACCGACCGAGTGAGCTTTATTTCAGCTACTGTGATATATATATATATTTATAATCGTACATATACGTATATATATATATATATATGTATATATATATATATGCCAACCTTTATTTAACTCTTTGTCTTCCGTTCCTAACCCTCTCCCATTACCCCTTCTTCCAACCACTAACATTCCCTCGGACAAGTTGTTCGTTACCAAGCAGCCCGGTAAGTAGTTTACCACATAATAGATTGCAGATTCTGAAGCCTCGTCAGCCACCGAATCTGGTCACCGAATCGGGGGGCATTGAACGTGAGGACTTTGATTCAGATAGGTCAACAAGCGTGTCTGTTGCGTATAATGGACTCTGTGGGGATTGGTGTCTGTTGCGCATCGGAGATGCGAATCCAGGATCCTATTACTATAAACCACTTAAGTTCACCGAGGTTATCTTCGAGGTTCTTCCTCCGCGCGTCAGGTGATGATGAAGCCCATTCAGTAGGCCAGTGTGGCATGGGCATTGTAGTCAATAATAAAGCCGAAGCTGCACTACTCGACTGGATCCCCGTCAATAGTCTTTTATGTGCGATGCGGCTCCAAGGGTCCATCAGCGTCCGGAAGAGAAGCAAGGGAAGTGTGACATCTGGTTACACGAGCTCATTGCATCATCCTGGAGGGAGCCACTGATTGTTCCCATTTCTAAGAAGGGATCTCGCAACGACTGTGCAAACCACCGTGGAATCAGTTCGATCCCAATCGTCACCAAGTTACCAGTCTCCATCATACTTCGACGTCTGACACCCTTTAGGGAGACAAACATTCGCGAACAACAAGCAGGATTTCGACCAGGTCCCGGTTGTATGGATCAAACCTTCACTCTGCGTCAAGTCCTCGAGCTGCGCCATACGCACCGTCAACCAACGGTTGTCGTGTTCCTTGATCTAAAAATGAGCCTTCGACTGAGTTCATCGTGAATCCCTTATGGGTTCGCTCCTTCGCAAAGGAATGCCGCAGAAGTATGTGAACATACTGAGTTCACTTTACTCATATAATTCCGGTAGCGTAAGGGTCTACGGCGAGCTGAGTAGGTCGTTCATAACTAGCAGCGGTGTTGTCAATGGTGCCCCCTAACGCCATTCCTGTTGAATTTCGTCATACACGAAATACTGGAGGAGATACTATGTGGTCTCTAAAGTGTAGGTATTGAATGAGCAGGTGGAGAAAAGCTGTGCCACTTAGAGTAAGCTGACGACATCGTTTGCCTATACTAATGTATGGACGATACATAAAGAGCACTTGGCGGATTAACAAGTTCTGTCGCTCCGTTCGGCATGTGCTTTGCACTTTCAAAGTGCAAAGTGATGCTGCAAGACTGGGTGTCGACGAGTTCTGTTCTGAAACTAGACGGTTAGGAATTAGCTGAAGTTGACTGCTTCTCGTACTTAGGTAGCTGCGTGACAAACGACGGTAGAGCATCAAAGGAGATAACCGTCCGCATTTCCAAGGCTCGAGCAGCATAAGCAGGACTTAAACACTTGTGGTGGCGACGTGACGTTTCACTGAAGCTGAAAAGTCGCGTATACCGCGCCACTGTACGATCAGTTCTGCTGTACGGTTGTGAGTCCTTAAACTTGCGGGTAGAAGACAACCGTCGTTTAGCAGTGTTCGACAATTGATGCCTACGTAGTCTGGCCACAGTGGGATGGAGTGAGTGGGTTAGTAACTTAGAAGTAAGTCGTCGGGTGTTTGAGAATACCTCAAATAAGAACTCGGTATCACATCGAATCCAGCTCAATAGTCTTCGATGGTTAGGACACATGTTGTGTATGACCAACGATCGCCTACCGCAGCGCGCCTTATTCGCAGTGACTGTTGCAGGCTTTTAGAAAGCCACGTGGAGGCCAGCGGATGACGTGAATACGAGACATGAAGAAATGCACAAAGCGATTAGATACAGTAGGTATCTGGCCTTCCGGGTTGGGGTCCAAAAGACTCCATAACCGCATGATTGGAGACACTGAAGATCATGGAAGCGAACCGACAGCAATGGAGATCTTGTTGTCAATTCTTATCAGACCAGAATGCTTGAAATAGTATGTGTGCACAGCTGGACTGTTTACTCTGTGTGTTGAAAATACAGGTTCACTTTCTTTTCCCGTCCCTAAGAATAGGTCCAATCCCTGTCCTCCTTACACATTATCACTCATCTTATACGCAATATGAGTTTGGCAGCGATCAATGAAGTTCGCTTCACTGTATTACGCTGTATAATGATGATGATGATGATATAACGGGTACTGATCGAACTCATCCCTAACTTTCATCAGATCTGTTTCTCCGAATGCCTAGTGTTTCGAGCCTCAATCACGGGTTTAAATATGATATTGTTCTACATATCTATAATAATATTTTTGCTTCTATTAGTCGAAGTGGATAAGTTTTGTTATTTGGGCAGCTATATCTCACCCGGTGGACGCATCACGGATGAGGTGTCAGCTCGCATACAGAAGGCTCGGTTGGCATTTGCCAAGTTGAGACATCTGTGGCGCCGTCGCGACATCCGGCTGCCTGTTAAGGGTCCAGTGTGTACTGTGGCAGTTCGGCTAGTTCTGTCATACGGCGCAGAAACTCGGCCATTAAGGAAACAGGATAAAGATAGGCTGTCGGTGTTTGAACACCGCTGTCTATCCAGCATTACACGAATCTGGTGAGCAGGCGGATGAGCAATGCTGAGGTTAGGTGCAGAGGTTTAGGTAAATATGCGGTCGTGCACTGGATCAAATGGTCAATCTCCATATATTACGTTGGTTGGGGCATGTGTTACGCATGTCACCAGATAGGTTCCCACGGTGAGCGATGTTCGCCGAGGCAGATAGTGGGTGCAAGAAAGTCAAGAGTCATGAAGTTATGACCTGGCATGAGGGTATGAAAACCCTAACCAGGGGACTGGGTCACGTAGGTCCCGTTGGGCTCCGTGGCTGGGGACCTCCGGATGATCCTACCCGATGGTTAGAGACACTCAGTGATATGGCTTGGCGTCAGAAACAGTGGCGTTCGTGCATCTTCTCAAGTACTTTGCAACCGTAAAACACTGAACTTCCCCATTTTCTGTTCGACTCTACTTTCAAATTTCCTGTTCTTCTCCTATTCTTCATCCAAATGGGCAGCCAAAAGACAGCAACCAAAACAGGCGCTCGAATATGCGTGGTAAATGGATGTTCAAACTTAAAACTGATTAGTCGAACAGCAATATAATATACGATTTCCCCAATTCGAGGACATTGCATTAGTTATAAAATAAGAAAACCTCACTAAAAATTGTTTCTTTATAAAAATGGCTTACATGTATTTTACTTTCATTTTATCCATGTCAATGAACTTCCATGCTGCTTTGCATCAAAAAAAAATTTTAATTCTGAGCTGTAACTTTCGAACTAGTACAATTTTTATCGCAACAGTCAAGATCGGGCTAACCCCAAACAGACACAAAAGAGCTAAGACCGATGGAGTAGAATATAAAGTTCAGAATAAATGCTCTTCATCCCGTAGGTATCGATATACACACGTGATGCTGGAAAGTGAAATGTATTTCCGAAATGAGAGTCATGCTGCACGAGTTCGATCAACACCTGCACGTCCTTGAGGTTTTTTTTTAGCTTAGTAGAGCAATTTTCAGTAGATGTTTACTTGGCTTATACGATAAATAATCACGCGGAGCGACGTGTAAACTAGTGGGCCGATCCAAATTAATTCTACAACACTTGTAGCAGAGTGGTGCAGGAGTTCAATTTCTGCAGTTAACGGAGAACAGACCGTAGTTTTTGCCGAGGGAGTACTGTGTCTGACCATCTCATTAGTGAGAATTATGGACCGTCTACCATTATTTCGATGTGTCATAACTAAATTGTTCAGTGAAATATTCTACAGGTATCTCTGTTCCCATTTCATCAGATACCTCGATCACCAACGCTCGCGCTTTCTCGCACACGTTCGTATCACTACTGTTCCAGTAAAACTCGTAAGACTACATCCACTCTGACGCATTTAATTCCAAAGAGCGTGATGAGTTAGAATTTCACGATAAAGCTTCTCTATATCGATCAAACAATTAGGTGTTAGACATTTGACTGAACATCTGCGTCGCCTTTGAAGCAGTCGGGTCAACAGTAGAGAAGCTATTTCTGATAATGAGATCAGAACAAACTTGATGATGGAACTGTGGTCGGCCACAATATGAGCTGGTTAGCACACTGGTAATGCGCACGATTTCGAGGCGAATAGTTTAGAGTTCCAGTCCTTCATGGGCCGACGAATGTGTTCTAATGAGAAGTAGACTCAAACCTAGTTTCTGGTTCACGGGATGACTGTGTTTTAACGGGAATTCCGAATGATGGTAGACCAAAATGAATAATTCAACGTTGGCTAGAAGTGGTTGTGACTTAGCTACAAAAGTAAGATGTTCGCAATGGTGAATAACTAAGAGCAATGAACGCTGAAAAGAGTGTTACAAACTTCAAAGCAGTATGCCTGATTCATCCACAATTGACTAACCCAAGCCTTCGAGAGTTGTCTTTTGAACTAGTTCACGTTGAGAAGTGTACGTTTCCCTGAACCATTGCGATCATTCTACATACTTTGTGGGTTACATGTTATTAAAGTAGTAGAATGAACAGTTTTGAAAACAAACCGTAAAATGACTAAGTGAAGGAACACCAAAAAGCAATTAAATACCCCGGGAAACATTCTTTCTTTCATTCAGGTACCAATAATCGTAACATCGTGCAGCGGGTGGTTGAACAATTATGCACAGGATATGACGAACACAAAGACTGACGTACCGGTCTGCTGTAAACTGGGCATCACATAACGCGAAGAGATTATATCTAATCCTAATGCGGCGACATCTTTGCTCATGGAGGTTTTCTCTTTGGCGGTGAAAGAACGCGGGAAGCTACCACATAAGTAAAGCGCTACTTCAAGTGACGTCCACCTGTGGAAACAGCAAGCAAGGGATACAGACGACATGATGACACATGGAGGAGGGAGTCAATGAGGAATCAGTAAGCAAGTGACTAATATCAGAAAACGATCAGAAACTAAGATTAAAGAGGAGATCCCTGTTCATAGTTTACAGCCTAATGTTATTGTATTTGCATTCAGACCTTTGTGGGCGGAGAAAAACTTAGAGGTAAGTAGAAAATGAATGGTGAAAAGAAAAATTTACGTCACAAAGAAATTGGTTATATGAAATGAGTAGAAAGACACAAAAAACGAAATTATTTTAGTTACTTAAGTTTTAGACGAAATTCCACAGCACTTTTAATCTTGTTAACCAAAAACATGGGATAAAAATGATACTATGTGTGTGCGGAAGAAAGTAAGCCAGGATCGTGTTGATGAAGTGACATACAAACAGGCGACGACGTATAGATGTGAAATGGCAGTGAGAGAATCTCGTTTGCACACTTTTCACTGGCCTCGATGATGTGATGATCAAATGAGAGGGTTAAACGAGGGGGCCGACGAGGATCAGAGAAACCCGAGTTATGACAGCTAAATAACGGTGAGGCGCCTGGAAATTTTTATTGAGCAAACTAGAAAAGATAACTGAGGACCAGTGAAGTGAAAAGGACAGGCCACGCCAAATTACAAACACAACGATAAAGGCATGCTTAGCTCCAAATTGTCTTAGAATTTGAAAGGACAGTTGTTGATTTCTTTAACACAAACCTGAATGTGGAATGACCAACGCTTTGCGACGTCCAGACTTTTACAGACGGAAGTCTTGAGATATGAACTAATTCAATCATTAGAAAGTCATCAAAGAAATGAGATTTTGAGAGGGTGAAAATACATTTATGAAACTTGAATTGGTAGATGAGCATTGACGAGGTCAACATAGGCAACTTATCCTTGTTCTGACATCGGATGACGGGTGATGTTGAGAACACGCATCTGAGTTTGGTAGCATTGAATGTTGTTTTGACTGCCGCACTCAGGACTCTACTAACCGTTTCCGCTGATTGCTCTCCTTTGAACGGAAGTTTGATGGTCAAAGTCTTTTTTCTCAACTCTATCTGTAGCCAGCCGTAGTGTTCTTTCAGATCAGTTACGATTGATGAACGTTTCCGGGTAACCATTCTCCGACAGCGTCTTTCGTACAAATGTTAATTCTGTTTCTAATGTGTTTTCTGAGCAGATGTATCTTGCTCTCAACAGAAGACAGCGCACCAAGTTACGCTTGTGGACGAGCGGTACAAAACCTATGGAAGTTTGTGTACTGTCTGTTCCATGTGGCTATTTGATGCGCTTTCCGCTAAATGGAACCACCCAAACGTCTCATTAAATTAACATACAGGAATGGTAATTCGTCATATTCCTACTTCTCAACTGTAAAGTGTATCCATGAGTGTGCCACATTGAAATTCGACAAAGCATCATTGAATTCCAAGTGGTCATCGGAAATACAGAAAATATCGTCCACGTATCTATAATAGTGATAGAAATTGTTGATGACTGTGTATAGAGGATCGGACTCTAATTTTATCATGAAAATATCCGCAAGAACTGGCCCTAAGAGTGACCTCATGGCGACTCCATCTTTTTGGCAGTAGTAGGTATTACCAAACAAGAATGTGCTAAAATGAAGCTGAAAGTGAGATGCGTATCCACGAATTTTACGGACCTTCTGGGGGAAGAAAGATAAGTGGTTGCGATTAGACCGCCTAATCATCAACTTACTTTAGAGAGCTTGGTTGAAGCACTAAATGCTAACTCGCCGTTGTATGTGGTGAGCGTCGCCAATAGATTACCAAACCAGAGATTTTTGATCAATTCCATACAATCTTCTCGGCAATGAAGTACGCTTTAATTTAGCCATGATCAGACACGATTTAGTGAACGGTAAACTTAGGTGATCGCTCAGCTCAGGTTACCGAGTGGAAGGGTCTCGCAAACAAGTTATGAAACGCTGTGGTGTATGAGACTAGTCCTACTTACAGTACATTTTGTCTCGACGTTCCAGTGTTCAATAAGAAACCCGTATCGTGTTTTAATGACTTATTACTGTGAACTGTAGAGACCACTAAGGAACCAATCAACCGCTGTTAGAAAACGGTTGCACTTGGTACATGAACATACCGTGTTTATCGCACAAACATGCACTGGAATCCCTAACGCTAGCGCAGTTGCGGGTCGATCGCATTGTTTGGTTCAGTTGAACAAATAACACTGCGACTTAACGACACTGCAGCGAAATCAACGGGCAAGATCCTCGCTATGGATCAGTACGAAAGTTGTAGGGAATGGGGCCATGTTTTATCACCTGGATCACATCGGTCATTCCGGTCGATAGTAAGAGTGAGCTCCTCGGACACCGAGAAGTACTGTTGGGTTATGTGAACTGAAAATCTGAGCCCTGGGACTGCAGTGCAATAAAAAAAACAGTAGAACATGAGTAATTTCAAACATTAGTAGTTCTAACTGGTACCGAAATGAAACTGATCAGATACGGACTTCGGCTCCTGAAGTCCTGAGACGGAGATATTGTTTTAGTAAGCTAACAGACACAGAGAGTGAGGAACACGGATTAATCCACTGCTCCAGATAGAACAAATTTTATCGCACGCTTATAAGGAAAACACAAATGTGGGAGTGGGAGGAATTTCAGTTTTTCCAAGAATATTATTGAGAAACAGAAAAGAATTCTTTCTGAGAGCCCAAAACCATGTATGCGGTATACGAACGCAAGAACAGCATTTTTCGCANACACGTCTTAGCAAATTATGCGTGGCTTTTAAGTGCTCACCCATCGTCCTAGCCCTCTCTGATGATCCATACGCAACTTTCTTATGTATTTGTTAACCTTGACCGCGGCTAAAATGTGAACGCATAATAATCCCTTCTTTTCCTGAAATGTATCTGAGTATAGATGCACAGACACACTGACTAAGTTTTCGATCAGAGCTTGTTTTGGGTCTTGCTCGTTGCGACCACCACGTGAGTTATTTCCCAGCCCTGGTTCTTCCACTATAAGACACCGCTTTTCCATCCGGACAAAAGTACAGAATAGTTGTTGGAATGTGATTTTGTGGCAACTAGTAACTAAATGCCGCGAAGGTTAAAAAGCCATAAGATCACGGGCGAAGGCTGAAACACTGCGGAATGGTATTCGTGAGCCAGTCAGGGACTCTTAGTATACCTGGGTGGACTTAATTCCCAAATTTCCACTCTTTTCAGGACCGTTTACCACAGGCATTGTCTCACGTTTGCAATTACCTCACCACCAATCAGATATTCAACTTTGCGATTGTGCATACACATGCACACACTGCACAGAGAGAGACGAGGACTGTAAACTTTATAGCGCATGCGTTACACATTCCTAACTCACACGGGCACGTGATTGACACAATACCACTGGGCATACAATTTTGGCGTGATTGCATCGGTTACGTGCACCCCATTCTCTCAACCTCATTTTGATTACGGTACTATAAAAGTACACTTTTTAAGGGCCTGGCGGACTGAAGCTTCTTTACCGCTCTTGATGTCGAGAATATTCGGTTCAGTTCAGTGAATTTTATTTAAGCTGTTGGGGAAAATGCGAAAGATCGAATACGAGATCCGAGGTGTGAAAAATGAATGTGGTCAATGATGACATATGATATATACTCACCAAAACGGATCACCTTTGCTATGCTGCTCCTCTGCGTGTGCAAACAACTGCGAAAGAGTGTTGTGGAATGCGTCATTCCAATTGCTGAATCGCAAGGCAAAGCGCTAGATGACCAAATGGAACAGAGTGGAGGCGGAGGGTTGGGGTGAGAGACTGAACACAAATGCATGTGAAGCAGGAAAACAGGAGTAACAAGTGCGCTTTCCGTAAAACAGAGGAGTACATATTTGCAAAGTAATACAGACAGTAACTAAAAGTTTGTATCAATCAAAGAGACAGACCCAAGTATTGAAAGCAGAACTGGAGACCGTGAGCGTTGACCATGGGGTAGTTTGTCACACGTCAACCGAAACACGTGCTGTGATCCCTACAACGTGAGCCAACCTCATAGATGCAAGAAGTGTATCATGCATCCTTTTGCTGCGAAATATCGCATCGTGACGCTGAAGATGCACCATGACCAACGGAACACAACTACCTGTTTATAAAAAAGCTGAACGTAAGATTGTAGTGCTGAAAATCATCAATATACCGATACAGTGCATCGACAAGTACTACT
>UZAN01047135.1:9781-19920 GCA_900618425.1 Echinostoma caproni
CATCTGCAAAACGAAATAGACAGTCCGGTTTTTTGCATCGTGTTTCTTTCTTCAATAGACCGCATCAACTCAAATTCCTAGTTGTCACCTGTGACCTTATGGATTTAGATCTAGCGTTTGTTTAAGTGGTTCATTGTATGACACCCGCTTGTTTCAATCGCATAAACATGTCACTCATTTTAACCATTTCATATTCGTGTTGAACACCAGGTGGAAGATGATGAAAGTCCTGCAGAGGATGAAGTAACTCCCAAAGGATTGGTCACCCCGTTGGGCTCAGCTTCTAATACTACACATACTCTCATGCCCAATGGTGTCGCAAATCCGGTNTCCGGTCTGATTTCCTTGTCATCCAGCACTAGCTCACAATCTACTACTGCATCCCCCATCTCGACCTCAGCGCATCAGTCCAGCCAAGCGAGCGTCTCGCTCCCAGCGATGGCCCTGAGTCAGCCCACCACTTATTTCCCAACAGCGATACAGACAATCCACCGGGGTCCTTGACCGAGTACCGACGAATCTCTTCTTTCTGGAATACTCTTTGTAATTCTGCCCAATCCTTACCTACCTTTCTTTCTGCAAACTCGCTTCCATGTATCACAAATCGGCCTTCACATGTTCGTCCTCGCTTTTCCTCCTACACCGCTCCCGTCTGACCCACTAGTTCGCTGCGGGCGTCTCGTCTCTGTTCTTTCAACCTGTTTACGCACACCCGTCCGTATGTATTATTCACCCCATGTTTCGTTCAATTTGTTTATTCAACCCCGCTCCTTTACTCCATGTTTTCTATCCCATTGTCCTCCCGTATCGCTTTCGCTTTCTGCATCTGACCTCGAACCACATTCAGCCCGTTACATCCAACTTGCTCCTTCCACCAGTCCCCCCGACCGGCCGCTCTTCCCGTGGGCTTGAAAGCTCCGATTTGAACGTCTGGATTACAGTTGCCTTCTCTCTTTAGATTGTCTTTTTGTCTTTAATTTTTCATTGAATTAAACATTCCGAACGGATACTGTTCTCACATCGTCTGTACGTTCTCATTTTGCTTGCCCGTTCGTTCGTCTGATTGGTTGACTGGCTGGCTGGCTAAACTACACTGCACAGCCGAACCCTTTCGCTTGCCTGGGTTGATGCGACTGGCATGAGAAATTTATAGGTTTGCCTTTGTGATCCAAAACGAAATAATTACAAACCCGGTAGACGATTCACCATGCAGGTAGAGAATATATTGTCCTGGATGTCCTAGATGTTGAATTTCGTCGAACGGAAAGTAATTATTCACAGAATGGAGGATGTTCCATAAGCTGGGTGACGCTTTTCACAAGTTTCGTATCGTAGCACTAACAGAGGAAGGGGGATTAATATATAGGACAGTAAAATCCGGGCTGAATAGTTATGATGGATGACAGTAAATAACAAGAATAACAACAATTTGTGTGTGTCTTATCGTACATGTTTTGAGTGTTAATTTGTCTTTTTTTACGGGGCATGGGATTTCAGCAGGTGAACCGCACACCATTCACGCCACTGACTTCCATCCTGGGCCGTATCTCTTAGAGATGCGAACTAACGATAATCCCCATCCCTTGGACCCCAACTTGGAGTGGAGACTGCACTAACTGAAGCCAAATCTGAAGAGAACGGCTAACAACAGCCAACACACGACAATGAGCCTCATCATTGCTCACCCGGTGTTCCCGCCAGACATGAGCAATGCTTCGGAGACATCGGTGGTCGAATACAGAAAGTCGATTAGCATCCTCCGCTCGGAGAGGCCAGGTCTCGCAACCGTAAAGTAGAACACTGCGAACTGCGGCGATGTCCACCCTTCCCTTAAGAGACAGTTGGATGTCATGGTGGCGATATAGGTGTCGTAGGTTGGCGAAAGCTACTCTAGCTTTCGATATTCAGCTGCGATCAAGCTCCCGAGGTACTTAAAACTTTCAACTACTTCTAGCTGATCACCACAGAGGGTGAGTACAGGCACAGGCTCCTGCCAGCCTTGAACCAGCACTTTGATGGTGCAAAGCATACCATACCTGGATACCTCGATCGCCAAGCGGTTCGAAGTGCAGATTGCTGAAAGCTGTTCTGACTTTCGCTTCTGTACTCTGAGCTAAGTTTATGTTTAGTATTTGCTCTTTGCAGTGTAATTTCTGCGACGGTCTATAAATTGAGACCAATAAAATTTCCTGTATTTTTCTCTAATGGGCGGGTATTGTGAGCTGTCTCAATCCTGTCCACGAGTCGGCCTCGTATGGCATTACCTCGAGGATTGGCCCATTTTTAGGTGCTGGTGCCCAGTGATAACGTCACCAAATTATCAGCCCGTGAGGTGCGTGTTCGAATCCCACCTCCACCGCCTAACTTTCACCACTTGTGTATTGTATGGCAGCCCTTTGATTGGCCACTTCTCCCTACCTGAAAATTGTATCATTATGTATTCCGTGAAAAGAAATGAAATTAGAAAGACTGAAAAAAAAATCAATTTACATTTGCGACTCACAACTACTTGTCAATAGTAGTAGCGTGGGATGAGTGTTTTTTTCATTATGACTAACCTGAAGTGGTCCTCAACCAAGTGGTTCATCAAACCGAAAATACACCGCCAACATCATCCACTGGGCTTGGTGCCTGTGAAAAAATCGAATGGACTAATCCAAACATTCCTTTGTCTAAGTATACACTGTTGAGTAAAGATTTCAGCTGCGGTTGATTTGCACTTTTAACCGAGCAGACTTTGTTACAAATGGCAAATCGAGAGGTCACGGTTCACAGACCTGTTCTCGCACGCACACAGACACCGAATGGTCCGTGTATTTGATGAGGAAAGCCCACCGCTTCGTTTGGACCGTCCGCTGCGCGTAAGCAACAACTCACCGTTGTCAGTCCCCGTAACTTGAACTCAATATAGTTGGTGACAAAACGCATTTGGTTTGGCTCAGCGCATCCCAATTTCGGATTTTTAACCGGAGTGTGCTTCCATCAGAACACCTGAATTCCCCTTCCCCCCCACACACGTGTAAAATTGATATTTTCGCTGAGTCCCTCGACGAAGGGAGAAAACAGTCGCAACAGACTATAGATGATAGGCTCAGTGAACACGGGTGTGTTAGCGAAATGCGCTTAAGTCACTCTGCAAATTCCACACACGTCTCGACCAATCTGATCTTTACCTCGCCAGCCCACTGAACAATTTGTATCGGTGGCGGGACGGGCGAGACCACGAGTGCTGCTATGTGAAAACTGTCGATCTAATTTGCCAGTTGAAAGCTGGGGCTTGAAGATACCAGCATTTGTGCCTTATTTCCCTACTACTCTGTGGTCAATAGCTATTTTCTGAACCTATTTGTTCTATTCTAAACCGACCCAGTTGGAAGAAAATGCTCAACCAGTTTCTTGTTTGTCAGGGGTGAGACGCTTGAATCTTCCGCATGTTTCCGGAAAACGCAGCCCGTCTGCTCATTGAGCCAAACCAAATGCGCCAAATGCCACCAGTTATATTGAGTCCATCTTGCAACGACTGACTAAGTTGTTGCTTGCGCACAGCGGACGGTCCAAACGAAGAGGTGGGCTTTTCTCGCCAAATGCACAGATCATTCGGTGTGTGCGTGAACTGCGATCACGGTTGGTCATTTGGGACACAGTCTCCTCGGTTAATAGTGGAAATGAGCCCTAGCCAAAATCTCTACTCAACAGTGTGTTTCCAGGTTGATGAATCACCGCGTGGTCGAATCATTTGCATTTAGGTTTCGTGGTTTTGGAGAAGACATGTACTGGGTGAAATTATTGTGAACTGGGTCGGTTGAGTCGGGCAGATAGAACATGGATGGTTGCAACACGTTTCCTATGAAATTGTTTTCCCGCTGTGAGGGGAGCGGGTTGTGATACAACTTTCATGGATCTATGCACAATGCCCAATTTGTGTGTGAAGACCAACAGTGATGGTAGGAGTGCGATGCACCCCGGCATTTTAATATACGATCTCGTATTAGGAACGTGCTGAGGTCTTCAGAAAGACTGAATTCAAACAACTGATCTGTGGTTCGAAATAAATCAGATCTCAGGGAACGGAAATCACTCCTAATTGCAGTNTCCGTGACAAGGTTAATCTAGAGTTTACCTCTAGTCTTAAGCACAGCAACAAAAAACGAAAGAATGAAGGGACACGTTGAAGCGTTCTGGGACAACGAGGAGAAGAGCTGGATCGGGTTTTCATTTTTCTTATCCCATCGTTTATGTTCGCTCCAGGAGTACCATCAATCAGGTGATCTACCAAAAAGCTCACCGCAATAGTTGATCGAGTTTTATCCGGTTATTTTCTCCCTGCTTCCTCCACCTGTTTTTCAGGCCTAGTCAGAATTATGTGGATTCTGTAAGTGTTGATGTGTATGTGTGTGCGTGCGTGCATGCATTTCATGACATGGCATTTCTGTGGAGCCACACACATTTCAAACTGTACGTGGTCTTGGTCTCGTGCATTTTGATCTGCCTGTTCATTGGTGAATGGCTCTACCCCTGCTGGTGTTTGAAGGCCTGGCCGAAAATCGCTGTGCCGTAGGTCGACTGTGCGTTTAATCCAACCGGTCCCCTACCTATCCAGTGATAAAGACGAAGTTCGAATACTGCTTGTTGCGGATCCACACGTTCAAGTTTACCATTCGTTATGGTACTACTTGGAATTTGTGGCTATTGTGGACAGTGATTGGTGAGTCCAACCCGTGTCACAATTGTCCTTATCTTAGGTACCTTCGGCGGTACTTTGACAACGCCATTCATTGGATTCAACCATCCCTGGTTGTATTCCTGGGCGATCTAATCGATGAGGGAAGTACTGCTCCAACAAATGCCTTATTCGATGCGTTTGATCGATTCGAACGCATTTTTATGCGCTCCGGTGCATATTTGCCGGTATGTTCCACTTAACGCCACTCATCATTTTGCTTGTCCACAGACGTTTCTCGTCCCCGGGGATAATGATGTGGGTGGGGAACGAGAGGATCAACTGACCGAGGAAAAAATGGCCCGATTTCGCGCTCATTTTGTCTCGTATCCACGAACAAGACGTGTGGAATTTGTGCGACTGTTTGTGGTAGGCTATGACCGTTTTTCTCACTCACGCACCCTTTCTCTCTCTCTCATTGTCTTCATTCTAAAGGATCCCCTGAACACCAAGTGGATTAGTCCACGGTTTGCCTCTAATCAGTCCGAGTTGATCTCTGTATTTGTGTCGCATTTTCCGATGGTCACTCCGTACGGGATGGACCCGTCCCCGGTAAGTTGTCACTTGCGTGCACCGCATGTACATGTCTGTTTATGTTATTTTGTCGTCTTCATCGCCTTCGTACCTCACTCCTGTCCGCGCCCTCTCTCTCTCTCTCTCTCTCTCTCTACCCGTTTGTTTATTTCAGTCCCTTTTGCGAAGTGAACCGTCTCTGATAATCAACGGTCATGATCATGTGGTGAGTTGAGTTGCACATGTTGTCTCTAATATTATGGACGTAGGTGTGTGCATGTATGTGTGCTGTACTGCCCATTGTATTCCGACGGTTCGCATCTCCTGTTCCGGGACCAAATTTGGCTCTTCATATGCTCTGTAGACAGCAGTCAGGTAGAGATGCCAATAGGATAAGTAAGAATTTGAACCATTGACCTGGCTATTCGACCAGTAGGAGTTTTATTTAGGGTCAAATTGTAGTACATCTCGTGTGAAAAAGCTGAAGTACGAAATTATTCGACAACCGGATTTCCTGGAGCACTTGCACCCGGGCAACAATATAGACACGATGTGACGGACCACGAATTGGGTATCTCAATTCAGTTCAAGTGAGATACCAAATGAAAACAGTTCAGATTGAAGTTGCGATAAGGCTTTGATCATTTCAGAGGCATCTGACCCATAGGGGTATTCCGATGTACCTGGTTCTATGTGCCGTAGTTCTTATTTGAGGAATTTCGTCATCATGTATTCTATCTCGATTGCTTAAATCCAGATTAGTCATATTCACACCCACATCGAAAATCATCAAGGGTGCCTTGTGCCCCTGCAAAATCGAATGAACTAATCCAAATTCGATCGATACTTTAACTATTCACGAATTGTTTTTCATCAGGGTTACGTCCTGGAATGGGAGAAGAACAGTTCAACGATTGATCGAATTGCCTGGCTAGTTCCACCCGAAGGACATTCACTCTATACTACTCCATTTCGAACCGATTTGAACCGGTCATTACACAATGGACTGACTGGTCGAGAAGGTCGACTGGTCCAGTTCGGTGTCCCCTCATGTTCCTATCGATCCGGTCATTCGTATTTGACCGCCTACGGTCTGCTTCGACTCTATCGAAATCGAACTGTCACCTATCAGCTTCTCGCTTTGCCGAATCGATGGACTATTCTGTTATGCTACGCATGTTTGATTTGTTTCCTAATTGTTCTACGTGTGGCCTGTACAAAACGACGACTAAAATGCTGGCTTGGTTCGGTCGGATTCGGTCTGGCCTTGTCTACTCCCGTGTTGTTCACGTTCGCCTGTTTCTTCGTGATTCCGTTCTAATCCCATTTGTTTTTTTATAATCGTTATCCGTATTCCTTTTTACCATGATTATTTTGATTATTTTTACACAAATAATAATCGGGTCATACATTTGTTATTTTTGTTTTTCATTATCCAGTTGATCATTTACTAGTCTATTGAGCAGACTAGAAAGGCGGTTAGATTGCGTGTTCTATTATGCGGCCATGTGTGGCTGAGCGCAAGTCTTGTTTTGTGTCGGTTGTACAACCCAGCAGCTATCTTCCGGTGGTGTACAATTTAACCAGCCTCGTTTTTGGAATGAGGAAGTCAGAAACATGGGTTTGTACTATGATGTATCCACCATGGTCATTTCGCTGCATCTCTGTACACACACACACACACATGCATGCTGCAGTCAGTGATTTTTTTTATATAGTCAGTGAGATAACTACCGTGAGATGAGGATATGATTGCATTCATCGCCAAACATTGCAAAGTAACACCAATAGTAGAAAAACCTTTAACTGCTCCCAAAATGAAAGCGTTTTTGAAGTTATCATACAAAGGCGATGACGTGATTGAATTAGTCAGCAAGCGGTTGAACTCTGCCGTCAAGCGGATCTATTACGCAGTTGACCCGGTCATTGTCTTCACTACCATCCGGATACCAACGACATCGGTGAAAGAACCATTGCCTCCCTCCGCCAAATCAAAATGCATTTACCAATTCAAGTGTGGATGGTCAGCCATCTATATAGACAGGGCAGAGAGTCAGTTACGTCACCGAATGGCCGACCACATCCCGGTGTGGCTTAAGAAAGCGATGGACGACAAGTTCAAAATTGTTAAGTCATCGAATGAGCAGAAAAGACTTGGATCTTCGATAACACAGCAATTATTCGAACTAAAACACGCTGTCATTCCAACCCACGCATTCCAAGTCATCTACAACACATCAAACGCAAAGTTAAGGAAATTTGCCGAGGCCATTCATAGCCATTCATACCCTCAAACTCGATCTACGCAAACAACGTGAATGGTTAATCACATTAACTTTGCCTTGGTGATTAACCCCCTCTACCCACTCCCGTTCTTTGTGTTACTGTGTCATGTTATGCGTTGCGATTAGCAATCATGTCTTCATCTCACGGTAGTTATTTCACTGACTATATAAGAAATCACTTTGATTGCAGCATGCATGTGTGTACAGAGATGCAGCGAAATGACCATGGTGGATACATTGTGAAAACTCATGTTTATTCAAATCTGTGACGGGGAAACATTGTTTTCGGTCTCAGTTTCCTCAGACCTCTGTATTTTGTATTTTTTGTATTTATATAACTGGTGTAAGCACATATGCTTACATTTCAGTTAAAAATGTACTCCATTCGTCACGCAGAATGGAATAATAATAGAAACGTAAGGAAAAAATGTTGGTGATATTTGTTTCATGTACAAAACCTCGGACATAGTTCATTTGAGACCTGTTCCTTTTTGGTAAGTAGTCGGGCCAGGTAGGGTACAGGGGAAATTTTATAAACGTTAATGCGAGAGGGTAGATATCAAAATGAGGAGCGTGTGGATGGATGGGAACAACAAGACGATAGATCAGGATGTAGTGGATAAAGAGGGTCATCGAGAATCTTATGAGCAAATTTAAAACAAGAGTTGATGTAACCATCAATGAGATCTGTGATTTATGCATCGATCGGAATTAATGATGCACGACTGATCATCAAACCACGGCGAATTGTTTTGAAGTCGTGTTTTAAAAGACTGGGAAACACTAGAGGAGAACAATAGGGAAGAATCGATGAAACGCTTTGAATTGGGTAAGTCACACACATTGGGAGCAGAATCGATATTGATCACCATAATTTCCTGTGCTTTCAATGACCACATTGAATAGGTTGGATTGTTGTAAGAATAGTACCGTGTACAAACATTTACATAAGCTTGTGTTGGTTCAAGCAGGAAATAATGGGTTGTTCAGTCATAATCCAAAGCCACTTGGAAATGAATGAACCAGGAGTGGAGTGGAGGGAGGCAATGGATCACAGAGTTAGAAAAAAAGAGATGTTAGCATAAAATATGGTTGGGTAATGGAAACGGATTCAGCCCGAATGAAGGCAAGCGGAAAATCTAGATCAAATCAAACGTAATGGACTAGAAGATCGGTCAATCAAGTGGCTCAAATGAGTTGCGTAATGCTGAAATGAGAGGGATAAAATGTCAACGATGGGATAGAGGAAAGATTGAGATGAGGGAAGGCTTGGTGCGAAAAATTACCATGATAGTAACAATTGCATCATGAAGGGCTTTCATTTGTGAATGCCAGGCTTCACTCGGTCTTTGAAGACTACACATCTATAGAATGGCCCGTGACAAGAATGTTACAACAATCGCACGTAAACTAGCTACCGTCAAATCATGCACTAGTCAGTGTCTGAATGCGGTTTTTCAAAAGGTGAGCGCAAGCTTTTCACTCTTACTGTACGGCGAAGCTTCGTATGGTTTTTGCGATTGCTCCTTTAGCCATGATTAGTGATCTTGAATTCTGGTACCATCAATCTAAAGCTGCTTCACAATAAAGGAGATGCCTACAAATAAGCATGATGGTTTTGTAGGTGGGCTAGATGCCACTAACCGCAACAAACGTGACTTGACTGTCTTTAAAGAATCTTTCGTAATAAGCAGTATATGAATGACTAAACAAATCCATGGGAGTACGAGGCCGATTTCGTGTTTCTTTCCACTCGTCAGGCATGCGTATCCGGTAAACTTTTGTCAGTTCATTCTTATGCTTGTACCTACAAAACATCGAATCATAACATTCGTTCTTTAATGGACTAGCTCCAAAAGAGTTGTCCATCCAAAATTACCCGATGTCGCAAATGAGGTTATTGTGACGAAAATACGCTTCCTGGGTACATATATATGAATGAACTAGCCAAAGATTACCGGATGCGCACACCTGACGAGCCGCGACACCGGTAGTGTGATTCCATGGGAATTTTTTCCAGTTATTCATGTACTGGTTATACATATGTATATATATATATATTATATCTTCACTTCAGTATACATATACATATACTTCAGTATGTACTCTGTGTATTGACCATAGAGGTTCGCCTTTTTTATCAGTTCCTAAAAACAGGCCAAATCCCTGTCCTCTTACACACTCTCACTTACCTTGTATACACTACAAGTTTGGTAACGATCAGTGAAGTTCTCTCCGTTGACCGAATTAAGCCTCAAAATAAATAAACTTTGTGTCAGTCCGGTATTATAAGCGTACATGTCCGACTCCCGACACGTTAGATACCAACGTTCATTGTTCAATACGATAAAGCAATCACGACTGATTTGATTCCGGAATTAGTTTGGACCACGGAAAAGCTGTTCATAGTTGGATTCCACGCATGTGTCATGACAATCCACTGCGATTCTCGTCGTTCTTCGTACTTCAATTAGGGTGCTTTTTGTGTACAATACAAACGTTTACTGAACAACAAGGTATGAGAGGGGTACTTTGAAAATAACGGTGTATGACTGCTTCACTGGAAGTAGCCTTCATCAAGTCATCATGCTGTTCACAAATTTTCCGGGCTTCGGCAAAAG
>UZAN01047136.1:2585-15957 GCA_900618425.1 Echinostoma caproni
TACATGACTACAGCGTGATTGCAAGATGCTGGAGCGTCCACAAAGGATGGACACCAAAATGGTAAGGGGGTTGAATCGGTGTTCATACGCAGAGAGATTGAAGTCACTGTGGTTATATTCCAATCACTACCGGTGCATCAGAGGAGATATGATTATGGTATACCAAATAATGCAAAACCCATGCCATCCGTGTCACCCGCTTCTGAAATTATCACCCAACGTTCATCTTGGAGGACATCCATTCAAACTAGTGGTCTCCAAATGCCGATTGGAATGCCGGCGTCAGTCATTTACAGTCAGAGTGTTTTCGGTCTGGAAATCTCTCCCATCCTACTTCGTCTGTGCTCCAAATATTGANTAGCACAACTTACATTCCAACATAAGTGAAGCTGCGTGCAGCAGTGGAAGAAGCACGTATCACGTGACATTTTACACAAGGAATTGTATGTATCACTGTTTTTCAACCACCACACGAACCTATAGGACGAGAAAAGCACGAGCTTGTAAGTTATTCCCATAATAAATTTTCGATCTTTGGTTGCAACAAAAATAAGCAAAATTGGTCTTTGAATCATTTTTCCAAGCCTATTCATCAATTTATCGCTACAAATTATTGTATGATCCACAGCGCCCTCCGTTTGCACTACGAAGTACAGTTTCTACCGGAACTTTATCAATCTTCTTCCTTTCATCAGTGTTACAACTATCGTATTATTTATTTATTGTACCGTCGATGTTACGAACAACTATTCATCTTGGTGTTGTAAAGATGAAGTCACTGGCTTGTCTTACACATTAATGGCCTGAATTGATTCATGACTCGGGTTGCACTGATAAATCGTGTACTGAATGTATACTAAAAGTTCATGTACAACCCTGTAAATGGACTCAATGGTCAATAGCTTCAGTGTCATGGCAGAGAATACATATGGATTACAGTGCTCCATTCCTCATCAAGTATTATGCCTTGGTGACCATCGATTCCTATGCCCTTTGGTTAGAATTGCGTTTCACTATGTCATCCAGAACAGCTTTTACCATTCGATCCCTCAGGAAAACCTTCAGTAGAAAAAATGTTTCTTACGCTATCGTGACACACAATGGAAATAATTTCACTGCTAAGAAATTCCCCCGATAAAGTTCAATTATACGGGTTACCGTCATGTTATAACTCCACCCCGCCCACTAAAATTCAATGGTGTAGTCGAAAGCTTCGTGCGTACGCTGAACAGTGCTATGTGGTGATCGTAGAAGTAGTAGTAGTGAAATTACGCACAGGATTCAGGGCACGAACTACGCAATAGGAATCACGGAACACGAATTAGAAAACCGATGGCACTGGACCGCAATGGCTCGAACTCGCAACAACCCGCAGGATCGAGACGCGAGGAAAAAGGCCACAAGACAGGCGAATCACAAAGTCCTTTATTGAAGGAAATGAAAGTGAATACATATGTACACAAGAAAAGATCATTGACTACCTTAGTTTCCACCAATCATATTGCATCACATCTTGCGTCATACTGCTCTTCTCTGCATTGTATCTGATTGGCTGGAACGGTCCACCGATGCCGTGTATCCGGAGGCTGTGCACGTGCTACTGGCATCAGCGCTCAAGGTTGATTGACTACCAATGTCCGGAAACTGTACTGCGCTGCTCTAGCGAAGGCGTAATCTCGTAGATCCGAATCACCACAACTCTCCTTCNTGGCGGTGTATCACAGGATGGGTTTTCTTGGGTTTCATCGGCCGGGTCCTCAAACGGAGTAGGAGTTACGTTGAAGTGGATTTGATCGATGTGAACTCAGGAATCGCAAAAGCAAAATCGCTCAAAAGATTCTCAGATCATGGAAGCTAATCTGTACTAGTTGAATGAGTCAAACTACTTTAACTCTAAAAATAAATGTGGAATGCGAAAAGATCAAGAGGCAGCGTCGAACACCTCCACCACCAAAAGATAACTACAAACCGCGCCATTCATCATCCTGTGCACTGCTGGGAGTTTTTGATGACATGTTTCAAACGAGACGTCTTGTTATGTGTACGCCCATTTATCCATACCCCCAACTGTGGTTGGTAATAATCGATTCTCCCCAAGTCAGCGCTGGTCTTATGAAAGCATACTAATCCCACGTCCAATGTATCAAACACATCGGTGAAGAAAATGCCTCGCTACTACTGAAAATATCAGGCAGGAAACCAAGCCTGACGGACAGGACCTTTTGAGGAAGGAGAATTTCGGTGATCGGACGCTCCAAGATAAGGCCAGCCTGGCTTTACGGAAGTACTCATCTATCCATCACTGCTGATCATCCAATCACGTGATGCAGCTGTTCATGACAGATACTGACCATAACTCTTCCAGGCTGTTTTTTCGTGAATTAACTCAATCTAATTTTTATCCATCGTTAACCGATCAGTGTGTTCTCACTCAAAATTCGGTAAGTCCTTAAACCGGTTGTGATCAGCATGCTGTCTTACGGGTTCATAAGGGCATCTGTACATCCGTGGTTCCATCGAATTGAGGTCCTATTAAGATTAACGACCGAAACGAAACGCTCAGTATGTTGTATTTGCTTTCACCATTATGGCGTTCGGTCACTGAGAAGTCATTACTTTCCAGATGGAATCTATGGAAGAAGATATTTATGAACTACCTCTAGCTGTTACCTGCGCATCAGCATCGCACAGGATAGAACTCTTTCACTAATTACCTGGTGATGTAGACCAGCATCATTTCGACGCATTACACATTGGTGACCCTAACACACTGGATAAAGTGTTCAATGAGTTCAGTGGGTTTTGGAATGCCCGTTGGAGTGTATACATCGCCCAAAGTTGCTTTTCTAAACTATACTCGAACAGCGAAGAAGACTTCAACGACTTCATTGCGGTAATTCAGTAAGGTCAGTATTATGTAATGCCTACCAGCAAGTTTTAAGAGAAAATAATGATTTGATCTCTGATTACTGGTATACAGAGCGATACGGTTTGTGAGTAATTGCTGTCAGAAGAGGAGTTCAAACGTAAATGAGAGAGGGCATGCACAATCACGCGATACAAAGAGAATACCTATCCTCATTTGGCCCCGTTTTCTGAAAACTGAAGCTCAGACAATGTGTGAGCAGTGACTCGAACCAGCACACCACCAATCATGCACGTATTCAGGGAGTTTGCGTCCCACCGGAAATAAACACACTCATCAACTGACAAATGTCTCCCCAAGAAAACGACTTGTCCTCACTGTGGAAAGATTAGGAATCTCAAACTTCTTTGCAGTACGGACCGAGTCCGAGAGAAAGTCATTTGAAAAACATTCCACTGCCTTCCAAGATAAAATAGACAATCACAGAAAACAAATGCTTATTTACCGTACAGTTACTCAGGTCCACCACCTTATCACATGCATATTAAGACCAGAGGGGAGTCTGTGAAAATGAAAATTGATATAGGCGCATCCGTATCCATCACTGTCGAGAATATAGTCCTGCTAACCACCTTAAAGATACAGCTCAAATTATCCCGGTACTGAGCAAATGTGACGTAAATTTCTAATTACATAGCACGAAACGCAAACTTTCCGTCTATGTTTGGATACAAATGTAATCTGTTATGCTGAGTCTCGACGAACGATTGACACGGTAGTACCTCCCCAAAACTTTCTGGTCTCTCACAAACGATCGATCACGCGTACTACGGCGTCGGTGGCTGTTGGACGAGAAATATACAAGGGTTTATTTTTGTGTTACCCCGGAGAATGAAGTCAGATGGTCAGCGGATTTCCCTTCCAAATGTTGGGACTATCGGTGCAGGCTACTGCCATAAGTTGTCTTGACAGGTGCCTTGGCTGCTTGGGTTCATTTGAAACAGGAGCGTCCAAGCTCCTCGAGGTCCCGGTCCATATAAGATCAATAGACGTAGATGCGGACGAGGGTCCTCATACGGTTGATCCCTGGGTGGCCGGCGTGGAATTGTCGTAGAACTCTGTGTTCTAGCGCCTGTGGGATGACCGCGCGCTCCGAGAACAGGATGCACTTGTTAACCATTGATATGGATTCTCGACGGCGATAAAACTGTTGTAGGGCTCCGAACATATGTGTCGGCCAATGCATGCGGTGATAATAAGCGACTTGTTGAAAAATGGGATCTTGTCTGGTTGCTCGTTGTACGTCAGTAAAAGTGACAGGTAGTGCCCGTACTGGATCCATCATTTGGGTCTGCATATCTGACTCCATCGACACAGACATGGTGACCGTGTCTTCAGTCTGTTGATTTCGAGGGTCAATGAAGTGCGAAAGAGGCATCTGCCTGACCCATTTTCTTCGTGACTTGGAACCGGATTTCGAAATAGTTTGTTCAAAGGAGAGTGCAGATGGTTCATGTCTGACAGGAAGGCTGCGCATTGTTTCCTGAGTCCTGAAAAGAACCTTAACGAANCATTTTGTCGATGGCCGCAATGCTGAAGGGATCTGGGCGACGACCATGTCTGTCGATGATAAATCCAAGGTATTTCATGGAAGGCATGAATAATTTGCACATCTCCAATCGGAAGGAGAAACCGTAGTCCTGGGTCCGTTTCAGAACACTGTTCAATCGTCGTGAGAGTTCCGTAGGTGTCGTGCCAGTCACAACTATATCGTCTATATAAGCAACAGTACCGTCAATACCAAGAAGCATAGTGTCCATGACCTGTTGGAAAACCGCGGGGCGGTCTTCACGCCAAAAAGAAGTAGCTGGCACTGAAGCGGATCAAGGTGGGTATTGATCGTAAACGGTTCTAGTGAGTCCTCGTCAAATTCTATTTGTTGATGCGCGTCTGCTAGGTTAAGTTTGGCGTAAGAAGTGCTGCCGATAGCTTTGAGAAAAAGTCGTTGTTCAGTAATAGGGGTTACTGGTGTGCATCCAGGGCGTCATTCAAGCCCGTTGAAAAATCGACACGACGGCGAATGGTACCATCAGCATTTTCACCACGACAATGGGTGTAACCCAGGAGGAGTAGTTGACTAGTTTTCATCAGACCTGCTCTTTGAAGTCGGTTGACTTCCTGGTGGACTGCTTACAATGATGCATATGTCAGTAGGTGTTTGGGTCGAAAAACAGGCTTTGTATATGGATGGAGGCACAAAGGGATATGGGTTTTGATGCAGCACCCCAAAACATCTTGGAAGACCGATGAAAACATCTCCTTGAGGGTGGTAGTCATGTTTGTAGACAGTTGTTCTGTAGGTGACGCATGTTCTGTGTGTATCGACATACCGTGACAGACATTTTCCAGGAGAGATGGAGCTTTTTAATCCAGTCTAGACCCAGCAAATGCAAATTGGGCCTGTTGGTAAGGTAACACGTCCAGCTAATCCACATGCTATTGAACGAAACGTCACACTTGAGCTCACCAATGATTTGTATTAATCGTTTATTGCCTTCCTGTCGGTCAGACTTAATGGGGGTCGCTCAAGCGCGTGCCAAGTTCGTTTTGAGATCAAGGTTATGCCAGAGGAGGCGCCTATCTGTAGGCTTACTGGTTCACCAATAATGCGGGCGGCTAGGTTTTTGCACCTGTTCTCCATTTCCGGTTCGACAGCAGCCATGATCTCTTGACTTTTGTGTCCAGACTTGGTTGATGGTGGTGTGGTGATCCTAGCCTACGAGATGACGCATACCGCGGAACAAAGCGCGTACTTGTCACAGCTTCTGGATTACAAACCATAGGTCGATTGTACCAACCAATCAGAAACCGTGCGGCCCAGACAGAAGCCGAACAACGCAAAAAATACTAGCACGGGATTGACAGAGGCTTGAATGACCAATGAACTTATTTTGTACATGTTCTTTAATCCCCCCGATTTCTTTCAATAAACGAACTGCTATTTCTGTGACCTTTTCCTCGCATCTCCGTTACGTGGTATACTGTCGTGCTAAGGCCAGTGTGATCCGGTGATTACGTGGCGTCCGGGATTGCTGGTCCGTGAATTCTAACTCGTGATTCATAGTTTGTGATCAGTGCGTACAACAATTACTGCAATTATTACAGATGGTCTAAATCGTCATGGCTTGTGAAGCCCCTTGTCGTGGAGCGATGTTCGGTACTACAGTGCCCTTGTTTGTGGCAGTTCTAACAGATGTGTTTTTTGAAGGGACAATAGCGTTTCCGAAATTCCATCATGCTGTGAAAGGTCTTCTGGTGGCGGTTTCTTGTGGCTTTTGGGTGTAGTGACAACATGAATATTGGATAAGGCTGTAGCGGGACCATGTTTCTCAACGATGGTTGAGTCATACTTTAGGTTCTCGAGCCGCCGGCATTCGTCTATCAATATCCGAAAATTGATATCTGAGCCTTGTACGATACGATTGAGTAAGTGAGTGCAACTTTGTGTCACGGGGCAACTGTAGTGCACACAACAATATTAGGCATTTGAATTGGTCGTCAGTCATTGAGCGCAACTTGAAGTTCCCGCATTACCGTTTCAAAATTAAGGCGTGTCAGATTATCGTTTGCATTGTTTTCCATCAAATTGAAGCATTGATAATGGATACTGAACAAATTCGCCTTTTCGCCAAAAGAGTCAGAAGGTTGTCGGACCGCTTCTTCGAAAGTGAGATCGAGAGGAGTTTTTGGCAGGATAATGTCTGTGTAACGATCATGCTTCCTGGTTCCCAGCTTCCGAAGCAATAACCACACCTTCCATTTACCATCAGTGTCCGAGAATTAAACCAGGAAGACATCTTCCTAACGCTTGAACCAGGAATCAAATGTCGTTCCCGCGTCGGTGAGGCTGGCTGCAACAGCATCAATCGATGTGGACTGATTAATCGGGGGTGCTGGGTTTGAATGCGTGCTGAGACACTGCAATATGGTCTCCATCATCCTTAGGCGCGCGGCCTCAAATTGAAGTAGCTGCTGTGGTGTGATCAACATGGTGGATTTGTGAATTTTCCCATCGCCGGTTGTTGTGTTCAGTCTAGACGTTCGATTTACATGGGTGCACTGAAGCCTGTCGGCAACGAGAATCAGGACAAAAGTTCCTGAAGAAACCAATGGGGTACAAAGAAAAATAATCGGCTAAACAGACATTCTTTAACGTGTAGTCCATTGGCTGGCAATATTTCGGAGGATTGAATTACTACAGTCGTGCAAGCTCACAAGTCTAACTAAATAAATTATCTCGTGCCCCAACAGCAATCACAACCCGTGTATGGCTCTTTCACTATTATCGGCTACCCTTTGGAAGTAATTATGCACCGGCAATTTTTTAAGGGAATATTTGTAGTTATATGATAAATTTCGTCGTGTATAGAAAAAATGAAGCGTGAACTGGGAGGCTAAGGAGCACTGGACAGCTGTTTCAAACTGCTTGGTTCGGATCAGCAGTGCGAATCCACAGACCCAACTGAGGCGCTAACCAGGGACATCACAAGTAGAAAGTAAGAATACTAGCTACTGAAACATTGGGCAACTGATCAAACCATTTTTTCATTTTTACCTATATAAGGTATGATACAGTTCATTTTTGCAGGCCTAATACAGGCGCCACACCTCGCGCATCTAAGCACTAACCTCTGGGGTTGTGACTCGGTTAGAAACATCCTGAACCTGACTACATCTTACTAAAGAGTAATGAAGGAGGTTTTTGATTATATGGTGAATTTTGTCGTGTACAGTGCAAATGAGGCGTGAGCTGTAAAGTTTGTATTTTACCTGTGATTTCCCGGGTTGGGTAGATGGATTCTGTAGTGGTTGAAGTACGCACCGATCACTAATCAGAAATCATGAACGCCGCGTAAGCACAGCAGTGTCCCACGTAACCGAGAAGCAAGGAAACGGTCATAGGAATAGCAGTTCGTGTATTGAAAGAAATCAAGGGGATCAAATAATATGTATAAAACAAGTTCACTGGTCATCCAAACATCTTCCAATCGCGTACTAGTATTTTTGGTGTTGTTCAGTGTCTGGCACAAGGCTGACAGCACGGTTTCTGATTGGTTGATACAATCGGCATATGGTTCGTGGCTCAGAAGCTGTAACGCTTAGGCGCTCTGTTAGTGTTATCTGGGAGGCTTGACTCATCACAGTTGTCCGGAAACTGTAACGTGTCGCCCGGTGGTTTGCGTCATCCCGTAAGCTAGTATTAGCACAGATTCGCATTGCTGATTAGACTCAATCTGATAGAAACTGTTTTTCAGTGCTTCCTAGTTTTCAGTTCAAGCTTTATTTGCTCTGTACACGAGGAAATTCATCATATTAGCAAAAACAAATTCTCCCTCACTCTCAAGATTGTGTATAACTTGGTCTGTTTGATGTCTGTATGTATCTGTATGATGTATCTCTAGCTACAGTTATTGCCGTCATAGTTATCGAATGGATAAAAACTTCATATAGCCTGTGATTTCTGTGTCAAGAACACTGCAATCTGCAGAAAAGAATCAGTTCAAGCTGTATACCTAAGCTCTGACCGTCATTTCTATCCGAAAAGGTTTTTATTCCTACCCCCGAGGAACTTCGAACATAAAATCCTGCTAGCCTTACTGGGTGAAGCAAGGGAAACCAAACAGATGTACTCCCAAGAGTGCAGAGATGGTCACTTCTCTAAAGGGGTTACAAACACTAATAGTATTATGTGACATGATCTAATACTGAAACCGCTGATGCATGAGCAGCCAAAGTAAACTGTACAGACCCATCTCAGTTGATTAATCATATGAAACACCTAGAGGCCATACCAGTTAAAAAAGAAATTGTTCAACGAATAACGAACAATGATCTACTTCTATCTACGGTAAAATGAGTTGTGCTCTTAGGATGGCTTTTCGAGGTCATCAAAGGATTACGACCTCTTTTTCAATGCAAAATGGACTCAGTCTACACAGTGGTTCTATTTTCTGGCACGATCGCCTACCATAGTTCGTAACACCCGCTCCCATTGATTACGTGAGCTGCTCGATACCAATCCCACTGTTACCCGAAGGAAAGCCCTAGCACGAGGATAGTATTGGTGGCCAAAGACTGATCAATATATTGGAGATCTATCACGGATGTTTGTCAGAAATAATAACATTAAAACTCTCCAGGCTCTATTCATCCATGGTATTGGTCAGCTGAGCCTTGGTAGGAGATACCTGTTGAGTACAACAGGGATACAGCTTTCTGATGGCCAATAAGAAGCTCGCACTTGCGAAAATTCCAGTTCGTTGCGACTCATTCAGGAATATGGTGACTGGAAGAACACAAAAGCTTACTGACCAATATTCTTTGAGCAAATGATTTTTTCTTTTACATACGACTGAATCCCATGGATTTTTCTTAATGAACTAAGCGGTTTTTGCTGTCTTCGTTTTCTTACCTCATTGTAGGGAAATTCAGGTAACTGATTACCAAAGATTACCATAGTAAGACTCTTCCATTCATTCATTTCGCCCAACGTTCGTTTTTCTAATTACAAGTTATCTCCTTCTGTCGAATGCCCTATAACTTCGGAGAACCTAATTGCTCAGATGCGAATGAAGTGACCATGCACGAGAGATCAGACATGCTACTGATTAGCGTTTTTAACCTTATATAACGGCATAAATTTTTCAAAAGCCTTAAATGTTGACGTATACAAATTGTTTGCGGTTTTTCAGCCCCATCTGCACACCAGCACACTTCAGTCGTTTATTCGGGTCGAGGAAGTAGCAAGCGAACCATACTGTTTCATCAGTTTTATTAGTCATGAAACTAAAGATGTGAGGGGGGTGGGTGGGATAAATGTTGTTTACCAGAGGATAACTAGAGGTATTAACCAACCGGGGTGGTGACTGTCACTGTCCAGGAACTGAGCAATTTCGATCAACTTGATATTGGTGGTGATAAATAGAATCTCAAAACAGCTCTGAGGGTTTACATAATGCATGTTATCCAAAAAGTGTTGAATAATCGCTGACCTGAGGTACCTGCGTCTTAATCATGCTGTGATCATTAGGAATTTTGCTGCTGACTGCTCTCCAGAGCCAGACCGGAGTGCAAAAGATCATCTGATTACGAAACCGTCTTTCCGTTCTGCAAAAATGAATCACTGAATACCGACATTAGCAACAGTCGCTTTTTCACGGCTAATCTTGGTGTCTGAATGATTGCGAAAACAATAATGACTGGGTTGCGTGATACGTGAGTTTACCTACTGAGAACTATCCTGGCTGACGTCATCACCTTACCAAGAAACCCTGCCAACCGGATCCACCGGTTCCCCCACCCCGTCGTCGCTCTAGCCTTAGAATGCTTTCAAGCAAACGTTTGTTGGTAGTATTTGTTTCATTTGGTTCCAAGTGGAAGTCTGAATTCCTCTTCTCGAGAGTCTTTTAAACCTATGCATGAACAACTTTCTTTGTTACGCAATTGTGAATAGGTGCACTTTTTGTTTTCGGTCGATCTGTAATTTCTTTGGTTGACATAGACAATTATCATGCTACTAATAAGCCCCTGTTAATCGTGCGGATTAATGTGATTGATTTCTGCACCTTTGAATTTACTGGTGACCTATTTGCTGTAGGAATGCATTTCATGCTCAATATCATACAGTCCGATATCACGTTAGGATTTATCCCATGCCGACAGTGTTTGCTGGTTAACAATCACATCGTACCCGAAGGTCTGTTACTCAATCAAGATTACTAAGATACTCGCCCACAGTATGCTTTTAATACTCGACAAATCTGCAGTCGAAATCGCGATCGTACTCAAAGTCAGGTAAAGGAATTCCCCAATAACACCACAGAAGTGGTGTTTAGTTTATAGGAAGAAATCAAGCGAATTAAATGATATGAACGATGAAAGATCGACGGTTCAATAGGTATCAACCGATCAGTGGTGGTTTTCCTCTATCTACAGGATTCGTGGTTGAACGGAAGTGATTGTGATTGACTCAGAATACCGGTTTGTTATTGGATGTCCGGAAACCGTATTATGCAGCTCCCTAGTTGGCGTTACTTGGGGATACTATATTATCGTAATATTATCACAGATTACCTATTTACATTGTTTGTTTTTCCTTTAGCGTCCCTTATTGAAAATTTCGCAAGCTGTACGAGTCAGTGAACCTCAAATGACATCTCAGTTGAATTTAATTTAGCAAAGGGTGTGTTCTGGACACAATTTAATGACAAATCCAGGTGAATGGTGGACGTAAGGCATCCAACCTTGATATACGCTAAAGGTTTGGCGCGGAAAAATGTCAGTCATTCAAGTTTGCGCTCCGTGGGTTACGATACAGTAACCCGATAGATTCATCTTTTCTACGGATGTTCACTACTTGGATATCATTTTTTGCGAATAATAGAGTATGTGTAATTTTTCTAAGTTGTCTGGTGGAAACCACGGGGGCATCAACATCACTTGTGACCCTTCCCGAAAATTGACTCCCACCGACAATTGTTGCACAATATCAATGTTAATAGTACCCGATCAGAAGCAAACTGATAAAATATGTTGTTGTATTGTGTGCTGAAAAAATAATTATTATTTGGCTAACGAATATTAACGGCGTTCTATCCTCAGAGATGATGGTATTCAATTTGTGGTTTGGTACAGCTTCGAGATACATACAGAAAATTTATGTTCTGTGTTAAATATAATTGAAACCACATTACATCACAGGAACAAGGGAGTATATTATACCAATAATCGATGTTATTCGGTTATGATGTAGACTGGATGAACGAAAAAAGTATGTATATGAGAATAGTGGTGGTGATAGTCAGGTTAGCGGCCAAGATCAATGTCACCGGCGTAACCAGGTTTAATTTTCAAATCCTGTCGCTGTCACTCTACGTCGGCTCAATACAACCCCTCTCGCTCTTTGGATTCTTACGTAATTTTATTACGAATGTGAAAAGATCAGGGTTATCGGTGTGGCTTCGTAGCTCAGCTGGTAGAGCGTGCACGTACAAAGAGTAGGCGGCGTCCATGTGTGCGTTCGGAGCCCACCGAGGCTACTGAACTTTTCACAATCTCCATACAAACTTCACGTCTACCAAATACCATTTGCGTAATTTCATTACTCAAATTATCAGGGGTGAACAGAAAGTCCTGATGTCTGTGAGGTTCACCCCTTCTCTACTGTTCACACTACGAAGGTGATAACCACCTTCTCTTGTAAAAGTAGTGTTTCTTTTGGACTTCCCGCACTGTAGTCTCGGACTCGTAACCCGCTAGCAAAGTAGAACAACAGTGCGCAGGGTAGGATAGATTTATTATGATCGTTCACAATCAAGCGTATGTTCAACAAGGCAGCAATAGAACTAACAGCCATGTCGGCCGGCAGTATCGGTATAGACAAGTGAGTGAGGTTGATCGATCTGAGTAGATATCAATCGATAACGTCTGTGGAACGAGCAAATTATCGATGCGCAGACTGGCAGAACGTACGCACTTAAGCCACAGGCACGTATGCAACAGGTAGACCCTTCCATGAAGTAATATTGACGTTAACATTCTGCAGATTCGAATACACACACTACTTGAAATATCTTCAATTGTGAATTAATGCTGAACACCTAGTATGTATGTATGTATGTATGTATGTATGTATGTATGTATGTATGTATGTATGTATGTATGTATGTATGTATGTATGTATGTATGTATGTATGTATGTATGTATGTATGTATGTATGTATCTAATGGTTAGACCATATGCACTGTACACACGCATGGATTTTTCTAACGTACACTTTGGCCAGCATTCACAACACGACCCGCTAAAGTAAATTGTAGTTAGAAGATGAATAAAACCGATTGGCCATTAACAAGACTGTAAAAGTTATCACAGATTGCAGTCACTTGGCTAAGCGTCATTTGCAAGCCGAGAAACTGGCAATCCGGCCAGCTACTCAGACGGGCGATCCAGACGACATACCGCGATGAAAATGGCGTTGAACTGTTGAACAGGGGCCACAAGAGTGAATGGCTTCACATGATCACAGCCACTGCTTGTCACGTGACTCAGATAAAGAGACTAAATGAGATAACTACATGGAAAACGGGTGTTATATGGCCGAACTAAGACTTTTTCAAGATTTCATGCGTTGGTGTGGGAAAGCTAGCTGAGAGCAATTGGGTCACACTCTACATAGTAGCATCACGTCACTCGAATAGTGCGGGCACGTTTGCGAGGTATAGACACTGGGCGACCGTGACTGGCCCCCGGGTTATTCGCGAATCTTTTCGGTTAACTGTGATTGCAATCGTTACGCCAGATGTTCTGTGGAGTAGCCACTTGGCTTGGTCAAACCAAATCGGTGCCTTGTCAACAGAGGGTAGCCTTTGAACGGCCTCATATACATGTTGACTGGAGGTAACTTTGTGCCCTCTGTGTATGCGTATGTATGTGTGCGTGGGTCG
>UZAN01047138.1:0-15359 GCA_900618425.1 Echinostoma caproni
CAGTGCACATACGAACAAGTGCCTGGTTATCCACTAAGACCGTGATATCCGCGGTTTCATCCGTGGTACTGCTGCACAGAACGGCATTGTACGGTTCCACAACGGCACCACACATTTCCTGGCCCGGATAGACGGTCAGTTCAATTTTCGGACATTTAGCATATTCTGAGTCAATCGCTTCCATGAGTTCTATGCATGGGAGAGGGGTGGAGGAAGGAGTCTGCTTAGAGCGAAATTTTGCCAGTAGAATACAGCATGAAGGTTGCGGAGTGAGGTTATAATCGTCACTGTCTTGCACACGTAACTTAATGTGAAATCTGAAATTTCCAAATTGAAAAAATTTGTAGATAAATCTGTCTGAGCTTAGTAGCTTTATATAGCTCTCACAACAGTGAATTTTCTTCAGGAAAAATAAATGGGAACCTGAAAAATCTTCGCTCGTGCCTCGTTGCGATAACTGATAAATATGGGGCAAATCTCGATATCAAAACTTCATCCAGGAGAAAAATGGTTCAGTCAATGTGCAGGAATAGATTGCGTAGGAATGGCCGACTAAATGTACATGCAACACAGATAACAAAAACACGTGTTTTGAAGGATTTATCGGTTGGTTAATTATGCCACGCTTTACACACTCAAATCTGTCCATTGTCTCGTCATTCTCTCAAGAAGCAGTAGTTTTAAAACGTTTACAGGACTCGAATCTGTTACATCCAATTATGTACGTAATACATTTTGAAATTTTGAAAATTACTTGTCTTGGCATGATACGCCAGCGAAATTACCCACAGATGTGATTGATGTTAACATGTAATAACGGAAATCAGTGAGAGCAGAGAACGTGTACGGCCAGTTAAATCTTTGCCAGGAATGCTTTTACATAATTAAGAATGCTAGGAAGTGGCCGGTTCCACAACTGAGTGCAAAGTAATGCACTATCTAAGTTCAGTTCAGATTTTAAAACCGTTGACCATGCTTATTCGTGCGTTGATTTTGGTTATTTGCTCATAATGTTTTAAAAATGTAAACCAGGTTACATCATTGAAGAAATTGAACGGAAATTGTTATATGAGTCGGGTGTGCAATCATCATTTGATCAAGTGAAGAGGCAAAGAACATGGTTTAAGGTTGAAAATGGGCGTTGTTGGCCCGGTGACGTTATCAAATTATCACCCCGGAGAAGCATGTGTAATCGAATCCGAAAGTCAGGTGGTGGCTTCCCCAATTGTGCGTTGTATGACAGCCCTTTGATTGGCCGCTTCCCTCTTCCTCAAAATTGTATCATTATGTAGTCAATGAAAGAAATTAAAAATAAAAAGAGAGATGAAAAAGTAGTTGAAAAATCCTACTTAATTTACTGAAAATAAAATGTTTAGAGCAAGATAGACGTTACTTCAAGAGAACATTGAGATACCACACGGATGTCTGACAGGTTGAAGGTTTATCAGCAATGAATATTCCAAAACGGGCACCAGTCAACGATCTTGTATCAAATCTGTGTCAAATCAGGAGAAATTTATGCGTCTAGAATGGTTTATAGACCGATTTAACTTTGTAAACCATATCGGAAATTTCCAAATCTCCTCGATTTTGGAAAAGAATAGAGTTTTTATAATAGAAGGCTCCTTGGGTGACATCATCACTGTATTTTTATATATAATAAATATGAAAAATCCTGGTTAACAAGATAATAAAAAAGATTCATAAAATAAAAAGATTGATAGTATAGCGCCTTGTAGAAGAGAACCAAAAGGAGAGGTTCATAGTGCAGAGATTTCAGCATGAAAAGGAATAAGTTATTGGCTGTGTTTGAGACAATGTTCGCGGGTGGATGATTTAGGGAGAAGTACCTACCACCCTAAGATTTTCCATATATTCCTACCACTTGAGAGCACCATGGAGCAGAAAGTTTACCCTAAAAACGAGATAATTATTGATTGTTTGCAAAATAGTCTGTTAGCAGATGGGTGATGTGAGAAGCAATAGCTACAGAAACAGAAAAAATTATCGCTCTTAACACCACGAAGATTAAAGAAACAAATCTAACAGTCTAGCAGGTTCCCATCTAAATGACATAAGTGAGACTGTGAGGCATGGGTGTCAAATGTTGACCGCAGTACTGGTGCTCAAACTGGATGGCACCAGGAGATGTGATACCGAACAGATTATGTAAATAAAGAGTTTCAAGGAATTTCAAGTCAGATACACACTAAGAGGTAGGCTTGGGATATAATTTTAATGGAACCTGGCCTGATATTGACAGTTTGGAAACAATTGGGAGTCATTTTTCAGCTAAACTTTCAAAAGGATCCAAGAAAACGAGATTCAGTGTTATTGCACATTCCCTCAAAATTGCCGGTTGTAGATCATAAGTTATACCTGCTTTGTAGGGTTCTTAAAGTTACATTAATGTTGGGTTGTACGAAAAGAATAATGGGTTGAAAGAAGTGTTTGTAAGCAGGCGTTCGTCAATTTTATTAGAACTTCTATTGCTATTGACCTATTCAGTGAGAAGTATGATAAAATAGGCGGATCCTTTCATTTCCAGACTGCAATCTTACAATCAGAACAGCTCCTGGTGAATGACAAGGTCTAGACATACACCGCAATGGTGAATTGTAGAGTTCTGACTTAGGGGGGTTCGGTTTCTCTATCCCTTTGATTTATTTTGCCATGCACTTATTTGAGAAAACTACAGAAAATGCAGTCTGAAAGTTCATTGAGGGCTTTGCATGGGTGAATTACGTTATAGAATAACTGAGATGATCATTAAGACGAGACCAGGAAGTCGATGAATGAAAATAGAAAATTCTGTTTACACGACTATCGCTGATGAACAGGTCCACAATGTTTACCAAACCCAATAATGCTTGGAAATTTCTCTCAAAATGTCTTAAGTTTACACAAATCAATTAAGGGAAAGCGTCGAAACTTTGTACCAGAGTGATGAAGAATGAGCTGCAGGGGTGTGAAAACATCATCAGATGAGCCTGACAGTACAACATACAGAACATGTCAAGCATGATGAAACGGTATTGGCTCAGGACTTTGGTTTATTAGAGGACAGAGCAGCAGGTGTGCGAGCATTTGACAATGCATTGAAAAGCAAGAACTAGGACCCGGTGATTTACGAAGGCACTGGTGACGCACGATTCCGTTACTGAGCCGGATGATTGACCCAATGGGGCAACAAGTCTCAGGTTCAGACAAGTAAGGATCGAGCTCGTGCAACACTGAACTTCATCAGATTTGTTCCTCCCAACACCTGATGTTTTGAGCCTCGTTCACGGGTTCAACGTGATTTTACCCCTCATTAGATGCAACATATTTGTAGGGATATCCATATATGTTTTTGCTTTTATTACTCGAATACCATTACACTGTGCGATTTATTGATTTCGACAACGGTTGCTGGTGCATCAGTTGTAAAATAACAGTAAAACGTCGTTAGAATTTATGGATGAAATCGGCTAATAGGTCCCTATTAGTCGTAATGCACTTTCTCTTTTTCAATGTTTCATTTGTCTTTTTTTAATTTGAAGCACTAGAGACAGTCGTTTTCTTCATGACTTCTACCACGTTGACTTTTAAACAGCTTTTCCCTGGTTTCCTTCATACGTACCACACCTTGGCTACTAAAAACTGTTGTAGAGCTAGCTAACTTGTCCCTGTCTCGGACTGCTTCGAGATTTATCGTAACACTCAATGTCGCGCAAATTTAAACGATGATACATGTAACGGCATTGAAACCAAAATGGTCGGAGATGTGCACAGTACTAATGATTGCCTAACCTTTCCAATACCTTTCCGCGGCACAATGGTCGAATACGGTGAACATTAATAAGGAACAAACAGAAGTTTCAGGAAATACATGAGAACCGTTAATCGATAAGAACCTTGTGTGCCGCCCTTCCAAGAGACAGCTTTTACATTGCTTTTTACCATTCATTCCGTGCTACAATATACGTTCGTGCGCGACAGTCGTGTTCTCCCTTTGTGAGCGTGTCTGACAGTGATAGATACGCTCAAGTGTCGGTGTTAACGAATGTCTACTACTATCATTTCAGAGCGTTCCCGCGGGTCTTCATGCGTGGTGCGTAATTTCTGTACTTACATCACATACACAAGAGAACTAAGAATATTGCAGTGGGAGATAAAGCTCAGAGAAGATGCTCTTCACCCATAATTATCGATACACACGTATGATATTGGAAACAGAAATGTATTTCCGCGATGAGAGTCATGCCGCGCGAGTTTGATCGATCAGCGTTTAGCGTTTAGCTCAGTTGCCCGAAGAAACGTGCTACCTGTTTGTGTGGATTCATTTATTCTTTATTCAATCAGAACCATCGGACAAATTCAAACAACATTTATGGTGGGCACATATCTGATTAATTTTCTGCGAAGCACCACTCTCCATCCGCTTCAATATCTCCACCGGTATCCAGAGCGTACAAAAATAATTCGTTCGCATTTGGTGCAGAAGCTTCTTTCAAATGTACCTAATTTCCCTGACGGAAAGTTGCTTCAGAATAGTTCTGGTTGTTTTTAAGGATATTTTCTAGCCTACATAATTTTGATTGCGCAATGAATGGTGATATGGTAGCGCTCCGAGGCAAATCATGAGGTGAATTGTCAATCTAATCTTTAAGTGTATGAATAAAGCTGCTGAATTCAAAAGTATTTCCGTGTTGAATGGCAGATGTTTGACCATGTCCATGATTGAATCATATTCCAATCGATAAAACTGAAAACTCGTCGTATATAATGCCTATAATTTATATTATCAGTTATGCCTGGAGGTAATCCATGCACCAAACATACAGAATCCCCTCATGTTTATCCATTTTTGCCATAATCAAAGAGGATACTTTGTGTACAGAGACTGTAAACACATCGACAGCCAAGTGCAAAATTATTCTATCTGGAGTTGTGAAACTTACTACAAGTTGTGCCCGATCCCGTGCCACCGCCGAATGAATGATAAATGCAGATCGCTTGCAAGTTATCGGATTTTTCCACCTCTTTGCGCACACTGTTCATTGTTTTCGGCATCATCTTGGTCGCGCAGCTGTAGAATCCGCGAGCAAAATTGCTGGCCGCATCCTCCAGTCCTGTGATCAAATTCTCCGTGTTGAACAAGCCTCGATAAACACCTGATCGTATCTCATCTAATGGATAAGAGATTTGGATAGAATGTGCCAGATTAATTCCAGCTTGGCATCAGGCAGCCTTGCAGTTTCCAAAGTCAGTGCATTATTCCAACGAATTATTGAATGTTGTACAGAACCGCTTAGATGCTCTATCTTTTGTTGAGGTTTCACGCAAGCCTATGTGGAATATTGAAGAATCACATACTCTAATCCAGTGATACAATGAGTTGATTTATCAAAGTAAGGTCCGTAATGGGAAGTCAGTTTGACTGGATACTAAAGATTTCCTTAAGCCATTGTGCAGGACTATTTGATCTGATCCAACCCCATTGATGAAGGCATGGTTGTCTTCGGCACTCGAGTACATCTCCAGTAAAAATAAAAGAGAACATGCATTTACAAGTAATAGCGGGGAGGAAACTTCGATAACCAGGGCAGAGCAAAATTGTAAAGAGATTCTCGTTTTCAGTGATCACCTCACTTCCTGTGACTCTGACCGCTTGCAGATATTGTAATTAGTGTAGTTGTGCAGGCAGATCAGAAAAAATACCAACACCTTCGAACAGACCCATATAAACTGGCAAACTGAGGACCGGCGCTTCCCGGAAATTGCGCTGAAGATGTTGCCTAGCCAGACTACAAAACGTCTGCGAATAAGGCTTTCAGTTCGGAAATCAGACCAACATCAGCATCCACATTCCAAGCTACAATCATTTCACATTATATCCTGCTTTGTAATTGAAATTCATGGAAATGGCAGACATTCGAACATAACATCGTGACGGTACCCGGTACCTGATGACAAAGACATGCTTAATACTCCAATTTTGACAGTTTCTCTAGATAGACGGAAATGTAAATCTCTTATGGTCAGAAAAGTTGAGACCAAATATATGACAAGTATTTATTTTCTTTATTATCTGATTATTGCTGGCAGTTCTTTTGTGAGATGATCAATGAGGTCTATCAGCACGGGGGTTCAACCAGCATCCAGCACTATAAACACACAAAGGTACAACTTGTAGCGAGACGAATAGATAACACGATAATTCCTGCACGAGAGCCTACCTGTCATCGGACGCTTGATGTTGCGGTAAGTAAATTTGTTAAGGATTTGTAAAGCTTACTTCGAAAATGATCCCCAGATGAAAACACCGGCTGCAAAGTTACCAATGCACTGCTACGAGCCGGATAAAATAACTATGAATACTCATTCCTTAGGTGACTCAAAGCTAGTTCTTTAAGACTGTGACCGATAATTGTAAGGGAAAATAATCCATAAAATTCCCTCTACAATTTTATTTTTGGACGACATAACAGAATTGTAATAAACTAAGATAGTTTAACTTAATAAAGGTAGATATATCACTGGCTTAAGAAAAAGCACCGCGTCAACGCAACAGCAGGTAAGGCGGAAACGGAAGAGGTTGGACTATAAACCAATGGGATGGGGGTCTAGCAGTTATAGCAAATAAACTGAAGGGGTTTACCCGCCTTTTTCATATTCATCCATCCGCCCAACACGTTGAGATATATGCGGATTGTGAAATGACTGCCAAGGTAGAAACCAAAATCCATCGAATCCTATCTAACTCACAATACGTTCATGCATTTTGTATCAAAGAAACAAGAAATAGATATGAGCTCATGTTCAAACGTTCAGTTTATTCAACCGGGCTAAGCGGATTCTATCTTCACATGAAAAAGATCCATTATTGCCTCTGGTCACTACTTTCTACTACCAAGTTGTTCATCTTATTTTTATTTTTATCTTTTACTTTCTTTTATTGACTATAAAAAGATAAAATTTTCAGGAAGAGGGAAGCGGCCAATCAAAAGGCTGCTATTCAACACATAATGTGGAAAGTGAGGCGGTGGTGGTGGGATTCGAACACATCCCCGGGGTGATCATTTGGTGACGATACCACCGGGCCACCACCGCCCCAATGCACAAACCAGCAGCAGGACTCCTGGGCCCGCGACATTCCGACACCAAGCCTCCAAGTAGCTGGATTTTAGGTGCGCGCCACTAAGCCAGACTATGAAGGGATGGTCTGAATACCTCCCCATTGGCAAAAACTAAGAGCCCGAGCGAGCCCTATTAGAGATCGTCGTAGGCTCCAACTAGCCAGAGTGCAAGAGCCGTGCTCCACCTGGGGCCAAGGCGTCCGTGATCGCCCTGGTACCAGCGCCAGGTAATTTCTTCAGGACACTAAGACCAGGCACAGCTTGACTGCTGTAAGAAAAGCGAACTCGCTGTGTATCCAAGCCTAGAATGTCTCTGACACATATGATCGCATTCAATTTACCGTTCAAAACCAGACAGTCACTTCAAAGGTTTACAACGCAGCGATCACAATGGATAAGAATCGGCAGGAAACACTGGAGATTCGACTCGTAATTGAGTGTCACACTGATACCACAAGCATATCAGAACGACCAAAGTTGGGTGGCTTTTTCGGTTCTCTAAGACCAAATACAGAACCATGTGGCTACTTTAATGACGACGGATTATCGGTACTTCTGCCAACTTCTCAGGTAACTTTGGATTAAAAAAAACAAATTAAATCACTCAGTTCTAAATTGGAAGAGAGTTTCATCAGCACAAGTCATTTCACGCTATGCGTGGTCTTTCCGGTCAGGCAAATATCTACTCACCAACCACACTGGGTTCTGTGTCCATGATGATTGTACGCGGCACAAAACGGTTTCTATCAGTCTCCTTGAAGAACGATACAACGGGCCTCGGGGCGAGTGGATCCTCGGGGTCGGCATCGGGTTCAATCATTGTTCCATCTGGACGAATACCATGTTCCAGACAAAACAATTCCCAACAAGCAAATGACATTTGTGTACCACATTGTCCGATGAAACAGTTGATAATTTCGCCGTCCTATTCGAAATATAAGAAATATCCAGGTGGAACGATCGAACTATTAGGAAGTGTTCAATATAGTCTTCGTGCCCCTGATCAAACGTGATCTTCATAAACGTTTTCACAAAAATTATGTTCGAGCCTCCATATTCTGTGCGTTTAGTTACACACCCATATTTGGATTTTTATAATAAACCTCTTTCAGGACTATATTCTATTCCAGTCAGATAGATCGTCAAAACGAGAAAGAATAACATTCAAAAACACTCTTTCATTATCAATATGAATAATGATTAGAAAAACAAGTTAACTGTAAGATTCGGCGAGATTTTCTGTTTTCACTTGTTGTGCGCATGTCCGTACATGGAAAACAGTACCGGGGAGTCTTGTACTACTCCCTTCCAGCAAACTCTTGTGACCTACAAGTGACTGATACGTCTTCGCGCTTTCCTGTTGCCGGATTGATTGATTGGTTGGCTGGTTGACTGATTGATTTACGGTTGCTGTGATCTATCCCACAGGCACGTACTCATGCCATGCGAACTGATTGTACTACAGTATCGATCAGTTCCACTCAGCTACGTGTTAGTATTGCACTGCCCTCGCTCATTGATTTGTTGGCTGTTTTGAATACCCGCTTGATAGCATACGGATGTTGCGTAACGCTTGAGCCAGTTGTCGGCCTACCTGCTTGCCTTCCTGAGTGGTGCCCGTTCCTGCTTGCTCACCGGTCTATGGATAGGCTACATGTGTGCCATCTACAATACATGTGCTACCTAATTCACTGCGTGCTTATCTATCTATTTATCCGACATATCTCCTATCTCTGAGCGGGTGGGTGAACGGGATCAACGGTGATAGGTCATTGTTCGACGGATGTTTGGAGTCCTGGATCTGGTTTATGGGTGAAAGAAAAACCGGAATTGATATATTGGATACCAAGTCCAACAAAATTGAATGTTAACGACGAAGGATAAAAATCCGTTGATATAGTCCAATCTGTGGTGTACAGCTTTGAAGTTTAATTTTAGAAGACCACGAAAAAACACTGGGGATTATTACAGTATGACAAGAGGGGCATATTGAAAGACGCATTTAAAAAGGACGGTCGCGTAGTTCAAAAGTATCTCCAAGGGGAAGGTAAGGCAGCACGAAGTTTCAACACAGTATCGAACGTGGGGTGCTTCGCTAAGATTATTGTGTAGACTAACAATGGGATAGCTGAAAAAACTATTCTTTCAGAAGGGAGAAATGCACTGTTTTTAAATTAAAAGTAATGGTTTATCAGAATGAATACCTACAGAGTAGTAAACGGTACAGGCTTGGATAACTTATAGCAAAAGCCTGAAAACGATATCATCTAAAGTAGTGTAATCAACGGGGATAGTTTATCATTCTGCCACTCCATTGACGACCAAAGTTTCTATTGAGTATAGCTATATACATTCCTTCTTTTCTAGAGATTATTCAAATTATTAGGATGAATTGATGATCACTTCAAACTGCAACATGCCATTGTACAGACTGAGCGGAATGATGCAGGATACATGCTGCACAGTTTTCTACTCACTTCTCGACTGAACAGTGTCCTGTATCGAATGGTTTGTGATTATATCGCTGGACTATATTTGAGAAAATTTCAGGATCGTCTGATTAATCAGTCACTGGGGGCAAAAATACCTACAATTATCTGTCGACAACAATCACCCAAATAGCATTGGAATACTGGGATTAAATATGGTTTACAGTTTTTTCCTCTACAGCTCACAATGTGTTTTCGGGTGGGCCACATGTAATTTCTACTGCTCATTGCACCAAAAAGGTATCAAGAAACGAATTTGTGGAAGAGAATATCAAATGACAAAGAATTTAACGAACAGGCTTGTTGTCGTAACTTAGCTCCAAGTTTCCAGTGTAGGAAGAACTTAGATTCAGCAAATCTACACTCCTGAATAATAGATACCCGGAGCGTTTCAGCGAGAAAAATCTCATGGAAAAGCCGACACTACCAAAACCAATTTGGCGTCTTTCGTTCAAAAGCGATACGGATGATGATGTACTATGAAGATGTCTGGAAAAAGCGTAACAGGAACCTATCCAGCCGCAGTTTTTCACAAACCTCAAAGATAGGCTGCCCATCCTCTCCTCAAATATGATTACACATTCCTTTACTTGCACATGTTCGGCAAGTTATGTAGGACGAACGATGAGGCAGTTCTCTCAAAGGAATCAGAGAACATAAACCGGAATGCAAGAAAACAATAGCCAGTGCGACTATGACCACCTCGCTGATACGAGGTACCAGCCAGACGATGACGCATTCAAAGTCATTTTCGAAGTGCCCTAAAACAAATCGAAGTACGTTTGTAAACGTCGCTTTGCAACGGCAGAAACTATAGCAACCACAAGCATGAACCCACTACTGCGCAAACAGAAGAAAATGGTTGCCCCACTCCAATTACCTTGGCCTCAACCAACCTATGTGATGATCCGAATCACGACCTCCATCACGTCGTGACGACGCAACATGGTGTGACAAACTGCACGTGAAAAAGGTCATCGGAAACTTCCGGAATTGACCGGGGTCCCCTTCACCCAATGTTCCCATTTTCTCCACTCGCTTTGATTAAACTTGACAGACATTGTTGTATTGTCACACTTAACCTCCACGGATCGGTGACATTTATTTCTACATTATATATAAACATACACACATAAATGTAAATGCATGAAGAAAAAATTACGAAAACGAATTTGTTTCTGAATGAAAGAAGGGTCCTGTGCGATATAAAAGGGAGAAGTAAAAGCGGGAAGTTCGGAGAGATGTTCCCGAAGGACGTTTTGTGTTGCACACACATTGAAGCCGACTTTTTCTTTTGCGCCAAAAATAATTTGTAAACCACTGCTCCATGGTTAAGTGTACACTGACACAACGTCTCATTTTCCTCTTTCGATTTAATTTCTCGTCTGCATTGACTATACCTTTAGGAACAACATGTAGCTGACGGAAATAAGTGAACTCACCTAGACCTGGTTTCTACTATTGTTCCCAATAGAAGACCCGAAACAAAGATGATTACACAACGAATTTTGTGACTAAACAATAGATGAAAATGCGTTGTGTTTGTTGATATTTGGGTGAAGTGTGGTATTTGTCAATCACATCAATGAAAATCACCATAGACACCAACGTAAAGTGAACATTTCGCGGAACTGCGAAGACAATTGGGGCGTTCATTCAATCAGCCGGTCAGGGTCCATATACTAATCGTCTTTGGTTACTCATGAAATGTTCGTGTAACATATCGTCCAGAAGCCCGATAAATTTCCAATGCCTACCCATATTTTATTCCACGAAGGTGAATGTGTTTTCAGAACAGCCGGGATTGACCCGGCTGAACAAACTTTCTATTAGTCCCGTTGACTTGATTGGGGCTGATGACGTAATAGCCATCAGTTAAACGTTGCAGACATTCCCATCAGACATCGTGGAATTCAGCCATGAATGACTCCAAGAATTCCAATTCCTCCGGCCCCATTGCTTTGACGCTCGCCGTCCTCCAGCTCTGCTTACTGCAGCGGAATTTGAGCTAAATTGAGGTAATACTGTGTTCACACAATTCGGTGAATCGAACTGAAGTCCGCGTGGATGCGTGTTTGTTGTTGATTGACAATATATTGATAAAGAGAAAATTTTGAAAACTGGGTCAAATACATTCAATCAAATGTTCCTAAATATTGTGTGCTGACCAAATAAAATCCTTTTTATAAAATATTAAAACTATGGGTAAAACAGACTAATGCTGAAATTTACCGAGTGCAATGGGAAAATTTAGGAAAGCTTCCATAATATTATTGTTATATTTTTTTAATTAATTACCTCAATGACTGCCATAAATTTTATCCATTTATGAATGGTTAGAATTTATTGAAAAGAACCAAGGGATCTAATCAAACATTTAATTCAATCAATGAACAGGTGGTAATAGCTAATTACTATCTTTTTTCAATTTACGTAACGACAAGAGTCTAAGTTAGAAATATTGGGTGCACAATTTACAGATTAATGTGCCAATCTCACTAATCTTAAGTTAAATAACCAACTTAGATTTTCCTTTCGGGATTGCGTGCTAAATACACGATATACGGATGATATTTTGTGCTTGATCAATATGGAATCGGAAACCAATGAGCTGTTGAGCGAGTTCAGTGCTACTAACTACTCAGACTTCTCGGACTACTTAGACGTGTCTTCGGGCAGTTCGAAAGAGCACTGTTCCCACGCTTGTTATCAGCGTTCGTTCGGCCACACATAGAGTGCACCGTTCAACTATGGAATCCATGGTTAAACCACGACAAGAAGGCTCTAGAACGTCCGCAAAGGCTGGCAACAAAATTGGTAAAAGGTCTGTATAACAAGACATACTCCGAAAGACTGCAAATATTGGGACTCCACTCATCCCAATATCGCCGAATTCGAGGGGGCCTAATATTGGCATATCACATACTGCATCAACCCAACCACCCTTGCCGTTCTCCGCTAATTTTATCTCATAGTGATCACCTCAGGGGGCATCCACTAAAGGTGACAACCCAGAACAGCCACCTTGATTGCCGGCATCACTCGTTTGCAGTCAGAGTGTGCGGCGTAGAATTCTTCTTCCATCTGATGTAGTGTGTGCTCCTACAGTTGAAACTTAATAAAGCATTGGAACACTTAAAATTTCAACAGCCTTCAGTGATCGTGCACATTATTATCACAGTTATCTTTTCTTTATGAAGTTATTCAAAAGATTCTGTAAAAATCCTATGGGCATGACAAGTTTTAGCTTTTTTAAATCGCCCATAATAAACCTTTGACTTTGAGTTTGACTTTAACCAGAACATAAGATTTACTTTAGAAATGGAAAACGACAGCAAATTGGCATTTCTAGACCTCTGTCTGAGTCGTAGATCATCGGACGGCTCGGTGCAACGATCAGTGCATTGAAGGCCCACTGGAAAGAGCCAAAACACTCATTTTTGCAGCAGTGTACTGCTCAAAAAGAAAAGGAATTTGGTGCGCTACCTAGCAGATAGAGCAGGGAAAATTTGTAGTGAGGATGCAATACAAGAAGAGCCCCGATTCTTACGCATTATCATCACACACACTGGCTATTTGGAACGAGTGGTTAGCAAGATCACTCAGTGGAGTGAAAATATTTTGAATAAGATGGAGGCCAAAGGGATCTACATCGCTTTGTCGTTTAAAGGAGATTCATGAAGAAAGGTAATACAAAACAGACTATCCCATGCTGTTATTAATACCTTCTATGCAGTAAAGCTTAATGCTCTGTTCACATCAAAGCGAATTGTGTGCTTACAACTGAAGCAAAACATGCAGGAAACTGTCATCTCATTTCGTCTGTAGTCATTTACGTGTTCCGGTGGAACAACGTACACAGGTCTCACGTCAGGCGTTTTTCCGAACCAACTGGTGGACATGCCTCAGTATTGCCGGGAGCGGGTGTCCAGGGTTGCGGCTGATTACCCTTCGCTTGCACCCCGCAAAATGCTCTCATATACGACCAAGCGTCTCGAACAGTCTCTGCTGAGAAATCCCTTCTCATTGTCTTTTCGTGGCTGCGGTGTTTTCCCACCAGAAGTCCAATCTTTGCTGAAGCTTTTGACAAGGTTGTTTTGCATACTGTGGGTAGAAGATAAACGAGGACTGTTGTATTGCGCAAACCCTGTGGGATAACCGGACGAGCAGTGCAGCTGATGAGTACCAGAGAGTTGCTTTCACGCACCAATGCAGTTGCTTGCTCTCCAGTGGCTGAGGCGTTCTACTCACGTCACCAAGATAAAAAAGGTAAAACCGAGTTTTAGAAATAAGAAGACATATGGACAACAGCTGCGTTTGGGTGGCGTTATCCAGGAAAAATGGCTGGTGGCTGGAGCAGGGCTGATATCGATCAGAATGTGACATGATAATGTAGGGTGAAAACTTTATTCAGGGACATGTTCATGTAGTATGCATGAAGAACTAGACAGATGGTTTCTCAAATGGGTACCTAAGACTTTAGGACACGACATACTTCGCGGCAGCCCACACTGATGAAAAGGATTTTCTTTGGGAACCCTAACCGGAGCCTTCGACTCAAAAGTCAGACCCACAAGGCAGCGAGGCATAAATCCAACGCGGGAGCGTGAACGAAGCACCCGTATGGGAGCTTCAAGAGACCTGTCACGCAAGGCCTTCGGATTTCGGTTCAGGGCGTTATTCGCTGGTGCATTGATTGTCGGTCTGCTTTCGGGATCAGCCTCTAGCCGCATGCACCCAATGAGACAAGCGGAACGTGGACGGGACAGCACCTTATTAGCTGGAGGCTGCCTAGCTTGGGTGAGCTTGGGTGGGTGCGAAGACTTCTTCCACCGTCGAGAGGAAGCCCCAGGTACCCCACTCCTACATCCACCTAACGGGGAATTTCAACCGGTAAACTGCCCCTCAGTGTTTACATGCTAGAGTGATCTTTCCAGGAGCGTGTGTGGATAAAAGAGGGAAGCCAGGAGGTGTCCAAGCAGCTGGTTTCATGAGACAGCTTCGTCTGGCCTCTATCCGTTGACCTTTCAGGCATGATTGGATCTACGGCTGTGAGAAGCCATCCTGTGTAGCTCGCAGGGTCATGGAGGCACGCAAGTCATCACATCACTTCAAGGTGCATTTAGCTTTCCAGGTTGAAACATGTTGACCACAGTCTGACCGTGTTTGAAGTGTGGTTGAACGTCTGAACCAGTGATTACCCGGTGTCTAATCACTTTCTAGATCTAGGTCAATTTATCTCGAATCTGTAATTTTATCTAGGGTTTGTTCAAACAGCTTTTATTCGCTCCGTCACTTTTCCTTTATTCTAGTTAATGAATGGTGGAAAGATAAAGGTCAAAACGAAAGATTGATGGTTCCGCAGACCGAAAAGGAGCCGGAAGAGGAGCGAGGAACACCTGAGGGTTTTCGGTGCCAAAACCCCGAAACACACTGGTAGGAAGGTAGCGGAAGACGTGGAAACATGTTTTCACATTCAAATTTGTTAAGTATGTAGACCCTTCCCCCCCCCAAAAAAAAACAAACATTTTGTGACCAGCAATAAAAGTATAGGTGTGCTTTGTTTATATGATGAATTCCTTGTGTAAATGAGCCTTGGGCTGAAATGAGGGGAAGCACTGGGAAGCTGTATTGACCTCGTTGGTATTCATCAACAGTGCAAATCCATCGACCCAACTGGGGATCTAACCCGGAACCTCGCAGGTAGAACGCGAATATACTATCCCCACGCCACCGGGCAGCTAATCAG